>JANEYF010005553.1:0-205000 GCA_029963845.1 Rhamnusium bicolor | reverse complement strand
TAGAATGTTATCGATTTATTTTATTGCCCTTTGGTGGAAGGTTGTCTTTCATCCTGTATTTATGTATTTTATTTATTATTTTTTATTTGTTTTTAGATCATAGACCGGTGTAACTATTATGTGTATTAGTTACAGATAGTTTTTCTATATATTTTTTTTTCATTCTAGAATTAAGAGTAACAATGTAAATACAGCCTCCCTAATTATTTTTCGGTAGATTTTACAGTGTTTGATTGATTAGGTGCTCTGTTTAGTTTTGTTACACTGTTTTGTTTATCTGCTGTGTATTGGTATAACACATTTTGCATTGAATAAAACATTCAATAATTTTCTTCTGGGTTTTTCTTGTTGCCCCTAGAAAACAAATACAATTTTTTTTTCTAGCACCGTCAAAAGACATTAAAACTAAACAATTGAAATGGTTTATCAGTATTGATTCAGGAAGGACAAAAGAACGATTTATACGAGTTATTGGTATCGGGTCGGACGGACAATGGCGCGTACGCTTGGGTTCAAAACCAGGCTGGACAAATTCGGTGATGTAGGATGAGCGTACTTGCTTGTGCCACCATCTTTCGAAAAATGTGAAGTGGGGATTCCATGTATCTATGATGTGAGCACGTTAATGGTCCCTACAAAACGACAAAATTACGGTTCGGCAAAATTTCCAGGGTGGGGATGAGAGTGCTTACACAAGCACGGAGTGGTGAGGTTATCTGCTAGCGGCGGTGATTGACCTTGGTAGCGGAAATAGGTCGATTTTTTTTCCAGTACATAAAATTTAATCTTTTAACTAGCCCCTTTAAAAAGAAACTTGGAATATCAAGTTTTATTTGTTTCTCACTAAATGTAGACTAAATAGCGCTGTTTAAGAATCGACCATTTCATAACACAGTACAAGAATCTCTTCCATATTTAATTTGACATAATGTTTAAAATACTTTAATGCAGCCATTTTGTTTTGAAATGGTGATAATAATAATTAAAGTGGCTAAGAATTCAAAAAACGTTCAAGTTTAATCCAAATAGGAGCCTTGGTGTGAAAATGTTGCCATTTTTTCCAAGGTAGTTTAAATGATGGAAAATTTAACAATCCCGGAAGCAGTATTAAATTTCGTTCAAATCGTGCAGATAAACCTTGATCGCCATTTATTACAATATGACAACTAATTCAGAAGTTGTTCTTCCCAAAGGACATAGCTATTGTATTCCGGGTGCGCCGTTTGTGCAGGTAAGTTTGGGAAGATTTAAGGATAATGTAATCAGTTGATTGTTGGTTTGTTTACATTCGTTTTAAATGCTTTTGTGGGTTTTTCCCAAACTCCCAAGCCAGTTTCAGAGAACCACGTAATGTAGCCGGCAACATTCCCTAATCATTTTAGATTGTTTTATTGTTTTTTTTTTTTTTTTTTTCGGTCCCATTATTTCTTTTTAGTCACTGGCATATATGTTGCTTGTGAAGTTGGGAAATTCTAACCTCACTAATCCAATTTCACTAGATAAAAAATCACGTGACAGTGCTGTTAGCGACAAAACGGCGTTCTCTGAAGCGACTTTAGGTAGAAATATATATATTAAAGTTTGTACGAAGTCAACTGAAATCGTATAAAAACTAAAAGCCTGCAAAAACCGTCGGCATCTCTTTATTGTACGTGGGCGGAGGTAAATAGAAATACTTGTCATAAGAAAATGTTATACTTTTTTGAAAATTGTATTAATTTTTATTATTTTTTGTTTATTAGATAGGCTATTTTTGTTCATTTCGCCAATAAAATATTTTTGAAATATATCAGTTTTAGATATAAAGTCTAAATATTTAAATTAATTGGGTTTAGTTTTAAAGTTAACCCATACTATATTGAAATATGTTATTGCTCAGAAAGGACCAATGAGAAGGTATGAACATATCCTTGCCAGGATGAGGGAATGAGACAGGTTAGATTAGCGGGGGGCAAGCATGTTATATAGTAAAAAATAAAATTAAAGTTTCTTCTAAAATAAAAATAAAAATGTAAGTTTCTTAACCAAAGCAAAGAATTAGTACAACAAAAATAAATATTTGTTTAGATAAAACAAATAAAAACAAAATTAAAATATATCTAGAATAAAGTAACTTAAATTAAAATTTCTAACTAAATAAAATATATTCCAAGAAATGTAACAATAAAAAAAGTAAACTTCATACCTAATATAATAGCTAAATATTTTGTTGTGAAAATATATGTATATTAAAAAAGTTAAATGCTAAAAGTTGACGCGTCCGAATCTTCAAGAGGAATCATTACCCGGTTGAATTATAATCAGCGCAATGAGGGGGTAGTGTTGGATATTGATTTTCTTTATTAATTACATGCTGAACGCAATTTTTCCATAAATCAGTATTGTCGAGGTCATTATTTATTACTTCTCTTATATGATCAACTACTACCGCGCTTAACGTTGGAGAGTCATTACATTTTCGCAAACGATCTTTTAAAGTTGCCCAAACCATCTCGATAAGATTAAATATGCAATAGTACGGAGGTAAGCGCAAAAGTGTATGACCGTGTATATTGGATAAGTTATCAATAACATATTCCTTTTTGAAATTCTGTTCTTTTATTCTTTTCAGTAATTCGCGCTTTATTGGAACTTTTACAGGAATTTCCATATTTTTTTCTCATGAATATTAAAATGTCTTCCTTTCTTGTACTGATGTTTGGTATTTTATTTAATATTCGCGAGTGATAAGAAGCATTATCTAATGCAATTACCAATTTAGGCGGAATATTTGGTAAAAGCTGTTCTGAAAACCATTTATACATATTATAAATTATACGCCGTATTACATTTTTGGTAGCATCATCAATATTTTTTAATTTCATATTTTTCCTTTTCCTATTTGTACCGTGACATATAACATCTCTTTTTTTAATTACACGATAAATTGTTGATTTTGATATTTTAGTTAATTCGTTAATACGTTCTATTATTTCTTTCTCACGTTTTTCACGATTTTCGCTTTTTAAACGTTCATATATATTTAAAATAATGCGTTGACTTTGTACGTGTAAATCATTATTTTGAAACTCTAAATTTATTTCGGCTTCTTCGACAATAACAGGTGTTAGAAATAAAAATAGAAATCCACTATTTCACCCAAAAATTATATTTCTGTTAATTAATTTTATAAAAGTCGATTTATAACATTACTTGGCGATAGCTAAACATCAACTGCCTGACTTATTCCCCCTGAATCCCCTGTTGGAATTTGCCGAGGCGCCTACGTGACTTTACTCATTTAGTTCAAATAATATAATATTTTATAAAGATATCTTAAACATAGTATCATATAAATAAACATATATTTCATAAAGATATCTTAAACATAGTATCATATTACTAGCCGCCGCTATTTAAGCAACAACATTGTATATGTATATTTCTGCACTGCACTGGACCAATGTTATAAAGAACTAGGTTACATCATCGAGTCCACGTTGACTACTGACTGATATAACTCAAACACCCACCGACCAACCAGACTGACGAATATCCTGATCCCAGCCAATCGTCGCCCATCATCCTCAAACCAAGGCCAATTCCGGCACATCTCACAAATCCACGTTGATTGCTGAGAAACGATTTAACGAGTTTTTTTTATAGTAGTGGGCCTGTCCGTTTTATTATCTTTAAACACGTGCAGTCGTAGATGGTTCATTCAGGTTGATTACATTGCCAGTCTCGGACGCGCCTGCACAATTTCAACTACCATTCGATCGATACCATTGCTAAATACATAGGACAAAATATCAAGTTGTGTGCACAGTCCTGTGATTAAAACTGACCAATTTCAATTGACTTCATATAAACTTTACCAATTACTTTACCAAGTTGGAAAGTAAATTCGATGAATCTTGCCTGTTTTGTACTAGTTTTCGCTAATTTATGGGAGTACCTGCTAACCTAAAAATGTCGCCATAAAACAGAAATTAGACAATCCCCAAGCCAAAGCTGCACGGACAGGGGTTCCACAGTTGAAAAAAACGTGGACACACAATCAAACCCTTCGACTTTGTCAGAATCGAAACCGGTATTTGAACCCGGCAGTCGATAGCCAGTAAACCAGCTACGTTTGTCAGTTGCCAGTTTTTGCCAATTTAGAATTCTTTTTTTACCTATTGGTTACCTTAATAGCTTAACTAGGATATATGATGCAATAAATATATGATATGAAAGTATAAAACATAAAAATTACATGTATGGTGATAGAGTTACTATAATACTCAATATTTAATTTATAATCAAAAACCGCTGGCGCGACAGTACCGCCTACGGTGGGTGTGGTCTCCCCGGCTGGCCGGTGTTGTGGCCCACTATCACGTTGAAACTATCCTTTGGCTATTTTCAGGGTGACGACGATGTTCTCCTGAAACATTTTAATGTGTTTGTGTAATGACATGGGTGTCGGACATCCTGTTCCAGACAACAAAGTTAAGCTAAAATTGACCTTAAAACAGTTCTAAAAATGAGCAATTTGTTCTATGTACTGAGTGCAGATCTCCTATTTACTAAGGGGTATAGTTTATTAAGAGCCAGGTATGCTTTATTTTCTGTTTTTTTTTTTGCTATATGGGGCTTAATCCAAAGTTTGGTATAGGTTGGTGCCCGATATATTTAACTACCTTCTTCTCAATAACTACTGTTAATTGTAAGTGATGTAAATGTCCGTATGTTCGTGAATTTTTTTGGTAAAAATAATTGTTTCAGTCTGTCTTGTTAATAGTTATCTTATAGCCCTTATAGTACTTGATAAGCTTATCGAGATGATACCGCAACTTAGGTGTTGCGGTTTAGGCGTAAAAGGACTGGGAGTATATCGTGCTGTCGTCCGCGTATATTATTGTCTGTGTCTGGGGAGGTCTGCTACATAGAGATTAAACAACACGGCGACAGCACCGCTCGAATTTGCAAAATGTTCTGATAGACTATTATTGATACGAATTGTGAATGTCCTATGTTCTACATATATAGGATTTAAGAAGTACTACGAATTATAATGGTAACGTGTGTGTGTGTTTTGTAGCTTATGCAGGAGACCTGCATGTCAGACCGTGTCGAATGGCCTCTGGATGTCCAGAAGGAGCATTTTGGTCGAGTGCTTTTTGTTATAACCCTCGATAACGTCGTGCACGAATCTGCACAATGACAGCGGGGTATTGTGCCCTCCCCTGAAGCCACATTTCAGGTTTGGTATTAGATTTTTTTTAGTTATAATTTTATTTAAGTTTGGTAGGGTTTTTTATATGGATTTGAATTCTGAGAGAGAGGTGATTAGTAGATATAAACTTATATAAATTTTGTATTATAGTCCTCTGGCTTAAAATGGACGCATTGCTGAAGTTAATGCTTTTCCCATTAATAATGCATTCTTCCATGCTTCTATCTATTTTCTCCACAAGACCACATCTGTTGGTGAAATAAATAAACCCTGCGAGAAAATAGTGAAAATAAATTGTCCTATTGTAAAATAAACATTGATAAAATTAAAAGACGATAGGAAAAATCCGACAGACTATACGTATTACGTGATCAAACAAATGTACACATAGAGCATTACTCGTTTCATCAAAGTGAAATTTTTAGCCACCAACGAGGGAGGGGGTGATATGAAGGCTTAAATTGCCAATTTTAACCGAACGAGCTGAGACTGCGTTATTTCGTTAGATATGCATCGTCTGGTTAAAATAGTTCATAAACGGACCATATCCCAAGTTTAATTCAACATAAATTAGAAGTTGTGTTAACAGCGCCATCTATTGTTGGTTGCCACCTAAATGTTTATTTTTTTCTTCAGTGTATCTTCTAGTTTTTGTAAATTTGCGCATGAAACTTAGTTATGTAGCAGCGTCATCTATTGTTGATTGCAACCTAAATGTTTATTTTAATTTCCTCAAGGTATCTTCTAAAGTTTTCGCAAATTTGCACATCAAATTTCATTTCTGTTTTGTTTGGAAACGTTTAATTTTTGCCAACTATAATTTAGTTGCGAATTACGTCACTCCTCAGGTCGAGATATCTCTACAGGGATTTTCCTATGAAGAAAAGTGTTAACCAGTAGTTATAACCTCTGGATTATCATTTGGTTGAGTTCAAAATTAAAATTAATTTCAAACGATGATAATCGAGAGGTTGTAACCACTAGTTAATACTTCTCGGCACCCAAAAAGCTTTTATGAAATCGACACATAAGTAGGTACCTTGCTGAGGTGCATTGACGCTCTACACTGTCTATCCGAGCGTACCTATCACGTACCTATGTAAGTTTGTTCACACACATGACGTATGCTCTGCTTCGACGTAAATACAGTCTACACATCTAAGTTGTACCCTTGTTTATAAAGCAATAAATATAATTATTCAAATTTTTTTACGACATTAAATTTTGTGGTAGTTTTCAGTCTAATATACAGGAAAATTGCAAAAATCAGATTATCCGTCGTGACATCTATCAATCGATATTTGGAACAAACACGTTAAACAACTAAACTAATGTGGCAAACAAACTATTAAAATAGGTATCTGTAGTTTCACGCTATTACACCGCAATCTATTAAGAATAGCACCTACCCGTTAACAGAGGTCGCTAGTGATTGATGGTAATGCTTGTTTTCTACTCGACACTTTTTTCTCTGTTCACCAATGCGTCATCTAGTTTATTCTTTTGAAAAATGAACATTTCCTTCCATTAAATAAAAGCCTGGCTATATGCACTTCAACACTAAACGTAATAAAGAGAATAAATCTAGAATTACATGAAATTTATGACATAAAACTGGTACAAGACAATAAATAATAGCAACAAGTTTCTTTTCCAGTACGGCTGCATGTAGTTAGTCTCCCAAAATGTTTTAAAAATATAATTTTGCTACGACAACACTTAAATGTAGGCTATTAAGCATCCACTTTAACTGCTAGTTAACTATTTTTGGTCAATTCTTTTAATGGAAAATACATCTTTTCAGGTCTAGCCCGGTACCTAAAGTGACATAAGGGATCGGAAAAGTAAATTCTTATCCCTTATGTCACTTTTGTTTGACAACAGTAGAGTAGATATACAGTGTGTGCGAAAAGAGTTGTATAAATTCATTATTTCTTAAACCAAAAATATTTAGAAAAAAATCCTCGGACACGTCAATTTTTAATTTCAATTGCGCACCTTATCCTTTATTTTTTTGGTTATGTCGTCATCACTGTTTCCGTTATGACGTCATCAATATTTTTTTAAATGGAACACCCTATATATTTCTCTATTTTTGGATTCTAAATCAACAGGTGATTCCAAAAAT
This sequence comes from Rhamnusium bicolor, assembly GCA_029963845.1. NCBI lineage: Eukaryota > Metazoa > Arthropoda > Insecta > Coleoptera > Cerambycidae > Rhamnusium > Rhamnusium bicolor. The sequence continues at coordinate 197,672 of JANEYF010005553.1, read as the reverse complement.
GTATCACACTTCGGGTCTAAATTTGAAAAGTTGAAGGATACGGCCATTTTGAATATAAGAATTTACTAATATTTTTCATGTTTTGTTTGAACAAATAGTCACTAGAACTAACGGTTAGTGAATAATAAAAACAATTTATAGTGAATGTTCAAACTGTATTATTTGTTGTAGCTGACAGTACCCTAAACGGATGAATCAAGTGTTGCTGAATCTTGTATAGTTTCCTGAGAAATGTTGTTTATTTCTTTTCTAATTCTCTCTTTTAACTGAACAATGTTTTCCGGTTTGGTTTTATAAACTATTTTTTTAGACGGCCCCACAGCAGATAATCTAATGGATTGAGATCCGATGACCTTGGTGGCCATTCGATGGGTCCACGTTTAGCTATCCACATCTTCAGATATATTTGGTCAAGATACCTTCGAACGTCTGCTGCATAATGGGAAAGCGCACCATCCAGGTGATACCACAGTCTTTAGTCAACATTTCTAGGATTAATTCTACTGGGGAATAAATTTAATAACATTGAGATGAGACAGCCCATTAAAAATTGGAGATATGCCGATCCGTTTACAGTTTTATCGAAAAAAAATACGGTCCAATGATTCTATTTCTTACCATCCCCGCCACACATTTACTTTTTGTGGATACTGCTCCCACATCCATCAAGTGTTTTCCCTTGCCCAGTATCCACAATTCTGACGATTCATTTCACCATCTACTTTGAAAATGCATTCATCCGTTGAAAATAATTTTTTTTATCAGAAGAGGATCCACCATTGCACATATTCATCACTGTTTCACAAAATTGTATCCTCCGATCTGGATCATCATCACTTAGTTCTTGCACAAGCGAATCTTATAGGGAAGCCATTTTTCTAATTTTAATACTGTATGTACTGACGTTTTAGTAACATCATAATCGCGACTAACCTGGCGAACGCTGGTATGTGGATTTTCTTCAACAGCCAGTAAAAGATTTAATTTTGTATCCTCGGCAACACCTGGGCGACCTGTTTTGGGTAAATCTTCCACCGTACCAGTCTCTCCAATTTTTTTTTTCAATTTTTCTCACTGTCGATTGAATTATGGATCGTTCTGGATATTTAGTATTAAATAAATTACATGCTTCTTGTTGAGTTCGCATCCTATGAGCATACCCAATCATCGCGCATCGTAAGAATTTCAATTCTCTGTTTTACAGATACACTCTTGTTATAAATTAAAATAAAACGACAACAATTATTGAGTAACCACTACTATTATTAAGTGATTCACTGTCAAAGACGATAATGGACAAAACAAAAACTGGCCTACTTCAAAAATTAATAAAAAAACGTGTTTATTTTACATTTTTACGTGTTTTTATTTAAATTGTCGTATCTTCCAGCTTATCAATTTTAGACCCTAAGTGTAATACATTTTTGGAATCGACTGTTGAAGAAGAATCCAAAAATGGAGAAATATACACGGTTTTCCATTTAAAAAAATATATTCAAGACGTCATAAAGGAAGGTGCGCAATTGAAATTAAACTTCGACGTGTTCGAGGAGTCTTTCTAAATATTTTTGGTTTAAGAAATAATGAATACCAATTCAATGGCCACCAAGGTCGCCAGATTTGACAAAATTGGACTTTTTTTTGTGGGGGTACATTAAAGGATTAGTGTACAAAACATCACCAACTACAAGAGAAGCCATGCAGCAAAGAATTCAACTAGCGTTCGACACCATCACGCCTAACATGTTGCAAAATGTAAGTGACTCATTTCTTCATAGAAGCAGAATTTGTAATTTACAACTAGGAGGTCACGTTGAGCATGTTTTGTAACTTGTTTTATTTTTCCTCATCTATTTACTGTTTACGTTCAAAATTACACTTTCATTTTGTTGTGTACATACCTAAGGTGAGGTGTAAATTTTGTCATTCAAATTCAATAAATTTGCTACTTTTACAGTTTCCTTTACGATTTTATAGAAAATAATTTTTCGTCTGACCGCAATTTTTGTTTTTCCAAAGCCATTCTTGATAAAATTGTATTAATTTTTACTATGATTGTGAGGTTAAAGAGAAAACCTTAATTATCTCCAAAAATACAACAGGTAGGTATAGGAAGTGTTATACAAAAAAGAAAGCAATTTAAAGGAGTAATCCAACCACGTAAAATATACAAAGTGTTCCATTTAAAAAAACAGAGTTTTTCCCATTTGAAATTCGCATTAATTGACGTGCCGTCATGGACACCCAGTAAAATAGAATAATGTAAAAAAAGTACTAATACTTAGCGTGAGTATGAATAAGAATAGTATAATATTTGCTTACCCAGCTTGTTTTCATAGGTAAATATAAATTATTAAACGGACTTATAAATCCTTAAATTTCCAGAAAATGTTAAATAACTTGGCAACGTTGCATGCAAATCCAAAAAACAAAATATCACGGTATAATACTCTTTTCATTTAATAAAATGGTGACAAAATATACAGGGTGTTCAATTAACAAAAAGCATTTTTTTTTGTGTGTAACAGAAAATTTAAGCACCCTGTAGATTTCACAATAATTTTAAATGATAAATCTTATCGACCCAAAAAACTTCTGAATTTAATAAATTGTTGTATCACTAACGATTCAGAGGTAATCGAAGAACACACCATTGACTCACCCTGTATACAAAAATTCAGCCTTTTTACAATTAATGCGACCAGGTCATACCTTTTAGTTCTATATAGATTGACCCATTAATTTTTCTCATGGTGGTAATAGGAAAACATGACATTTTGCCTCTTTGAATGTCAAGTGGTCAAAATAGCTGTAATAAATACCAAGAAATAATATTCTAACAATAGGGAATACATTTATTTTAAAATTTATTACAAATGATATTAACAAAATCGTCTAATACTATAAAGGTAGGTACATATATAAATATAAGTTTTTGATATTTGTTTAGAGTAGTCTTTCGCATTCCTCGCTGATAACTGTGTCGTCATCGTCGTCGTCGGAATCGGTCAGGATATCGTCATCATCTGACCAATGCTCGAATTCCTCTTTGTGATGTTCTAGTGCCATTAGTGACGGGAAGAGACTATCGCAAGCTGAACACCTGCGAAAACCAAAAAAAGATTTTAATAATAGAAAATCTGCATTGTGGTAAAATCTAACATTTTGCTTTAGCCAAGTCAGCCCGAACAGAAAAAATAGTCTTTGCAAATATATTTATAGGAGTTGCCATGCTATATTTTAGGAAAATCAAAATATAAATTTAGGGGTGGGCGAAATGTATAATTATATAAGTAAAGACAGTTTTCATCATCTCCAGATTTTGGTTGGGACACCCTGTATTAAAATACGTGTTTTTTATGATTTCTTAAATTTTCTTTGTTTTTCATTATTTGGAAGGCGATTTGTATTTTTCGGGGTGTCTTTGCCACTTTTACAGTAAAAAAAATCCCAGTAGTTTTGGCATCATAACATAGCTAGAAATAGATTTAAGCGTTTAACATTTTTGTATGATAACACCACGTGGGTACTTAATTTCATACTTAATATAGTTTGATTATTGACATTTTATTTATCCCCACTGTAAACCTACGAATATAAGACATACGTATCGGTGAAATTTATACAATATATACTGATTCATTACGTTCTTTTGTCGTGTTTGACCAAAAATTAGATCATAGGTCATATTGAAGTTATATCAAAGATTGTTACTACCTTATAATGACCCTATAACGACCTCTATACGATAATATCACACGACCTAATAGTTCTATAAAGATCATATCCAATTAAGTCACATGAAAGTCATATGAAAAGTCGTGACAACCCTTTCCCAACCGTCCAAATTTGGTCATAAAAGGGTTGTAACAAGGTCGGCACGTCTAAATGCAAGTCATATTTTAGGTCGTGACGACGTCGTTACGTTTCTTATAAGACTGAAAATGTTACATGGGTTAGGCAATGAAGTGGAAACCACATGACTGATTGTGATTGATATATCTACGTATGAAATTATGACGTCATCATGCCCAATGGATGCACATTGGTTGTTCAAATATTTTCGTGGGAATCGGTAGTTATTCGAAACAAATATACCAAACTTAGTTTTACATTTTCACAGCTGGCCATTATCTGGGCGTCTGTTTTTTGATTAGGGACATACTGTTCTCACTAGGACTGGTTATTGATAATTCATATTCTGTGTTTCAAAAACATGTGCCATCGCTTAAGTGGAGATTCCTCACCCAAAGATACGACAAATCGTTCCTATCAACATGGGTCCACATTCAGTTTTTTTCAAAATATTAGAATATAACAATTTCGTTTAAAAAATATGTACGCCATTGACTTTTTTACTTTTTGATTGTAGTTAGGTAGACAGGTGAGTGCCTAAAAAAATTCATTTCTTAATATTGTTTTATTTCGTCTTCGTTTAGGAGATATATAACACTGTGTATCTCAGAAACGAAGTAGGAACTTTTTGACTTATTTTTGGGTGAGGAATATCCGCTTTAGTGATGGTACATGTTTTTTAAACACCCTGTGTATAATAATATAGAAAATTAAGATGACCCCGACAAACATTTGCAGCTTTGCAAAATTGTAACAAAAATTTGGCAATTAATTAGCCGATGATTATTTGTTTTATTCCCGATATTATCAACATTTTAAAGGAACCTTTAACTTACAGGGAGTTTTAGTGACCAGAAAAACAGACAAAATATAAACATCAGATAGCACTCCTATAATTTAAATGAAAAATTAGGTTTAATGGCACTCATATATCTCGATTTATATGTTGCTGGAATTACTGACAATGCATCTACTTGTCACTTAACCCTTTAAGCTAAAGGTTCCTTAAAAATGTTGATAATACCGAGGGTTAGTGATGAATAAAGCTGGCCGAGGTGGCTGGAGTACAGCCACGGTCTTGCGGTGGCGTCACACGTGCCGATTTAGAAGTGATTTACGCTGCAGTCTTATTTGAAAGGTTAATGCGTGAGGTTGTACCTATAAATTATACATAATGTCAAACGTGCCAAAGGATAAAAAACGACCGTACGCGGACACAGTGAATAAATTTATCGGTGAATTTCCGGATTTATTCTATGACGGATGCAAAATAATTTGTTAAGTTTGCAATCAAGACTTAATGTGCTGGCACAAAACAGATTGTCGTCGTCATATCAATACCATGCAACATCAAAATAAAAAAATGGCATGCCTTTGCCAACTCAGTTTATGTTTGATTTATTGTTAATGTTAATAGCCTGTAATATTCCGCTACACATACTGGATAAACAACCATTTCGGGAGTTTTGGAATAAATATAATCCCCAGGTGAACTTACCAAGTCGTACATCGTTACGTTGATATATTCCAGCTGTTCGTGAAGACATTGTAAATAGGATTAAATGTGGATTAAAAAATACACGGCTCTGGTTATGTATTGACGAGATGACAGATTGTAAAAAATATTCTATTTTAAATATTATAGTACGTGTACTGGATCCTCTTAAACCAACATTTCCACTTTTACTAGCTAGTAAAAGATTAACTGCGTGTACTGGCGAAATAATTACGCGTGTGGTGTTGGAGACATTCGAAAAATTTGAACTTTCAACAAGTCAAGTATTGATGTTTGTGACTGATGGTGCCGCGACAATGCGCGTGGTAGGCCGTTCGGTTCTCTTCAAAGAGACAATTGTAGGTTTTTACATGTTACGTGTAAAGTGCATGCGTTACATCTTGTGGCAGAAACCATTCGAAAATGTTTTCAGAGGTAGATGCATTAATAGAAAAAAAAAGAAATTCGGAGTGGAGCCGTTCTTACACGTGGGCACGTATTGAAAGCGTTTTGCAAGACGTTTCCCTTGAAACAGATTTAAAAACTATTAATAACAATTATAGAGGACTACACGACGCAATAGAAAAATTGCAAAATAGTTCTTTGTCGTTAGTGGAATCGCTGCAAATAGTGGACGACGTAAATATACAGCTACAGGCTATAAATGACGCAAAAAATAAGCCTGTTATTGAAAAATTCGAGAGTGTATTACAGAAAGATCCTGATTTTAGCAAATTAAGACAAATTTGTGATGGTGCATCTACAACTTCGTTAAGTGAGTTCACAGATTGTTTTACTTATGCCTGTATTATATCCGTAGATGTCGAACGGTCATTTTCAAAATACAAACATATTTTTTCACCAAAGCGAACATCGCTGACGGAGACAGCTGTAGAAACATACCTGATGCTATTATACTATAGATCTTCCCCACTTTGTGATGACGACAACCAAACTACTTCATAAATCTGCTTAAAAGGGTGAGTTTTATACAAATTTTTATAAAATGTAACATTATTGTTAAAATTTATTTCCATTTATTGTACTTATTCAAGTAATATATGATGTAAACATATGAATCATATGACGGCTCTGTCGGCCAGGTGACCTCGGCCAGCTTTAGTGATGAATGTTCCTTCTATTTACATGGAAATGTCAATAAACACAATATCCGATAATTGTCAGATAAAAATTCTCATTCGTTTACGGAGCACCACACACAAACTCTTCAAAAACCTTAATTATGAGCTGGTATTCTTGAGGATCACCTTATATGAACTTTTTTTTATATTGGATTGTACGACGTGGTCCCTTTAGAAGCCAGCGCGTTCTCCCGATCTGACCCTTTAAGATCTTTCTAAAAATTCGACGCGTTTATTAAAAAATTAATATTCCTCGAATTATTTAAATTGGGAACTTTTAGTTGGGACACACTGTATAAAATTAACCTTAATTAAGAAGAAATGTTATTTTTCTTAAAGATGTAAACTGTTTCGCTCTTAAAAATGAACCAGTGCACCTAAACACATGAACCAAAAAACAAAATGTAGGAAAAGAATGGTTCTTAACAAAAATTGGTATTTTGAAAGAATTTAGCTACGAAATTGTTCCACAGGGTGTTTTAAAATTAGGGTTGTATAACAATCTTTTATTTAACTCTGTATAATGACTAATACGCCATAATTTAACAAAAGACTGATATGCAAGTTTAAATTAGTCATTTCATCTACAGTTTGCTAAAAAATTTATGAAAATTGAACTAAAAAAAAATTTAGGGAACTTAAATCTTGCCAAATATTAACTTGTTTCGTTTTTTTTTTGCATGTGAGTGTATAATTTATTTTCCTTTCCACAAATTAAACAATTGTTTACAAAAACATAAATTGCACCACACATTCATACACAAAATATGTCCAGAATAATAAATAACTAAATTAAAATAAATTGGGTTGTTGTCTCGTTCGCTCGAAATCGTTGAATATCCTGGTCGCTACGGTCCGATCTCCAGAGAACGATGCAACCTAGATAATCAAATCAGAAAGCTACCTCAACCTCAGACAGAAACTATTACTAAACAAAACAACGGCGGATCCTTGCATTCAATCTGCCACCTACACAGTTTTACACTTAGGGTCGGATAACAAAAAATTTCGATAGACTCGTAAAAATAAAATAAATATATCAGGAAACCTCGTCATAGGTCCTAGCGACAGGGTTGTTCAAAGTCATACAATTATCTGTATTTTAGAAGCTATAACAATACAATGAAATTTGTCATTAATTTTTGTTATACATTGCTTCAAGTAGTAACAATAAAAACAACCGTTTCTTTTATTTAAATTTATTGTCAATATACAATAATTAGTAAAACTCTCATTTTTTATAAGATTAATAGTTATAAGCCCGTAAGAAGTACCTATTCCTATACACCTTTTAAAATATTTTAAATTATTGAACATTTTTGTATCGAACAAAGAAAGATTTACTAATCTCAATGAAATTATTTTAGAAGCATTTAGAAGAATGTGAATTATGTATAGATATGTTCATGATGTTTTCAAGCCCTTCTATAGTGTTATCAGTAATGTCCTAATATAAAAATTGTAACACTCAGAGGTCAGAGGAGATTTGTTTCGATCGTATCTTGCAAATCGCCAAAAATACGTTAAAAGTCGATTATGGGGTACCACAAGGTCTTGTCCTTGGCCCTATGTCATTCATAATTTGCATTAACGATATGTCATTTAATTTAGCTTCAGTTCTAATTTAAATTTTGTATCCTCTGCTCACGATAATCAATTTGTATAAGTAGCTATCCACAAAACCCTCAGACGAAAACGACTAATCTATTGGCCACAGATTTCAAATTTTACATGTAAACTCTTATAGTAGTTACGCCCTCACGGAACGACTCATCCATTTAGGCCACAGATTTAAAATTTTACATGATGGTGACAAAACAACTTCAAGCTAATTTTTGTAGATGATTTTCATACATACGTGTGAAGATGCCGGATTACTAACGATCTCCACCAGTCTGATGAGTCTTTTTGAAAGAAATTGTTTCAGAAGGGGTAATCTGTAAACATTTGGCTCGTTTACAAAATAACGTAATTAGTCAACACGTTATGTCTGCTCATCTCACTTCGTTGTTATATTTGGTCTTTTTGGATTGGATGGCGTGGGCCAATTACACGAAGTCTTCAATCACCCGATCTCAACCCACTTAGCAAATGCAACCTGACTATTACATCGGGAATATTACAGTTTTCATTTATTGTTACTTGTTGAATCAATCCCTAGAGAGTTGACTTTACTATTGAGACATCCTATATAAAACAGCTTTATAAATAAACATCGGAGAATTTAGTATTCCCAACGGAAAGACAAGATGGGCTTAGGCAACTATATTTTGTAAGTGTGTATATCAACATGCATACTTCTAATTGCAACAGAATATATCATGTTTTCGCAATAAATAAACAGGTACCAGATAGAAAGTTGGGTCTCCGTACATAATTAACCTTCCGCAAAAAGCGAAATAGCTTCTCGCCACATGCCGCGCATGTAACAACTAAATCAGATGTTTGTATAACGTTTATATTGTAATTAATATATCGTTTTGTTTACTTAATTTCCATGGAAAAATAATATTAATTTAAAGGCCGTCTCTGGGAAATGCCAAATCCTCCGATGCATAATTTACAAACTACCTCCCCACTTTGCGCATTAGCCATAACATATACAATGATCCGTTGAAATTATAACCTAATATTTGCTCCAAATATTTACCACAAACTGAATAGTTAGTTCAATTTACGTAATACTTACTGTTCAGACAGAGCACATCTGATTGAAGTTTACAAATTTATCCGATATGGAAATGGTTGTACGCTTTAAGCTATAATAAAGGGCTGACATCAAACAGAATTTAATCCTCACCTCTTAGTAATATTCCAAGTTGACTCATATCCTATACGGATATATTTATTAATAAAACCTGGCATCTCTGAGAGCATATATTAAAATGTAGTATATTATGAATTCTAGGACTACTCAAACGTTTATAACAAGATTGTAGTTTATTAGTTGATTATTTGTTCGTAAAATCAAACTGCAAAATCGACGTAAGTCTAGCGTCAATAATTCGAGTTATGAGGCAAAAAAACTGAAGCTCACGTTGTCACTTCTAAAACATTAGTCAGATTTCCCGCAGAGCAGCTTTATGTGAGGCCATAGCCATGAAATTTGATTTGTTCTCTGTCAGAAATGAATTCATTAAAATCTACATTAAGTATAAGTCTCATACACTTCAACGCAGTTCGCTTTTATGTTGAATATCTTAGATATAGGAAAAACTTATGACATACCAGAGACGGAGTTGGCCCTCCTATTCCGTATTACGCGCGATATAATAGCAATAAGAAGAAACTGTAATTTCTGCCAGTTGACATTACACTTTAAGGTTTTTCACGTCGAACGGATGTGGGGTCGTCCACCGCCGCGAAATATAATGTGAAGGATGAATGAATTTTTCGTCTATAACTTTACGTTTGTAGTAAAAATAATGCAAGTAAATAAAACTTTTTCGCACAGATTTACGCAACAATAATCTAATTATACCGGGTGTAACAGGATCATTGTACACCTCCCTTTTCTCCTTTAGTTTTGAAGATGATTGATTGAAATTTAGGATATATTATATACATAATAAGCAGCACTTTTTGACATACAAGTGATTTTTTTTTTGTCATTCCAGTTTCGCCGGAAGTGACAGTAATTTTAGATTTTTAAATAGAACACCCTGTATATTATTACATTTTTGAATTCTGCGTAATTTTCTAAATCCAACGATACCAAATAAGTGACATTTCAAACGTCAATATTTTTTATAATATAATTTTTAGTTTTCCATTTAAGTGGAAAACATAAAATTATATTATAAAAAAATATTGTTATTTGAAATGTCACTTATTTGGTATCATTGGGTTCAGAAAATTATGCAGAATTTAAAAAATGCAATAATATACAGGGTGTTCCATTTAATAATCGAAAGTTAGCAGCGTCACTTCCAGGGAAACCGGAAGTGAAAAAATCACTTGTATGTCAAAAAGTGCCGCTTATTATGTATACAGGATATCCCAAATTTCAATCAATTATCTTCAAAACTAAAGAAGAAAAGGGGGTGTACCATAATCCTGTTACACCCGGAATACGTGATAAAAATATATTAATCTTAATAATAAGAAAAAAGTAAGACTTAATATTGGGTGCAATAGTGTGGGGCTAGGCTCGTCTTTATAAACAGTAGGTGGACAAGTGTTTCTCCGTTGGTCGAATTTGCAAAGAGTTGTAACTCTCCCGTGCCGACGAATTTAGTTTGACAAATTTATTTAATTGTGGTGTTGTATAGAGAGTGAATGTAAAAACGGCTTTTATTTACGATATAGACGAGATTTTCTGATTAGTGTTTATATTTACTATATAGTCTATATTTTCTTCTTAGTGGTGTCTTTGTAGGGATTATCCTGAGTAGGCTTTTGATAATGTAAAGCTGGTACTTTATGGTGCAGTGTAACATTCCCTGGAAGCAAACAATCCAGTATTCAGGAAATTTATAGAAATGTGTGTAAGGGGGTAATATGCGAAAACAGAACTGCCTAGTTACACTACACTAAGAAAAGTCTATTTGTTAGCGATGTTAGCTCAGAACGCGAAGGCATATATATTTGGTTTGGCGTGGATGAGACAACCAAAGCAGCGGGATCGAAAATTTCCAACGTATTGGTGGGAGCCTTAGGGAAACTGCATGTCATAAGAAGCTATTTGTTAGCGTCAAAGATATTAGAACAGGTAAATGCAGTCAGTGTGTTCACTCTTGTACGTGGCAGTTTAAAACTATTGGGGGGGGGGGTTTCTTTGAACAGTATGGAATTATTTTATATGTTGCACTTTTTACGACCTCCTACCTTCTAAGGTAAGATACTGTTTCATTATAATAGGAAAATGTTCTGAAGATATCTGCATATCAATCCCCAGTAAGACACTGTTATTTACGTCATGTCATCAGTTTCCCCTATGTCTATATCTTACACTAACTGTAAATATGCGCCTCCTCAATTTTATGTAAATTAGGTACATAAAATCTGAATAGGTGATGTGGATATATAGACACAACTCAATTAGTTAAATGAAGCATATAGAATGCGGGAGGATATTACGCATAAAGTAAAACTTTTTCCGTACTTTACATATAATGCTTCTTTCTGTGTCTCGGGTAAAAGTAACACAATTTTCTTTTAAGGAAATTTCATCGTGTTCTATATAATTGGAATAAATTTCTTGGTATTACGAAATTGTATGGTTTTGATTGAAATAAACACAAACGTGCTTGCTAAAGTACAATACTTTCAACTTTGATTCGGTCCCATTTCATCAGGAAGTTTTGTTGCAACGATTCCTACATATGTTGTTTACACTGCAGTTATAAAAATAATATGGCCGAGCGTTTTTTTACAGTGTGGTAACATAACATTTCAGTACAAGGTGATCTATTATCTTTATTACAAACATTCGCAAATTATTGCTACAGTAGTTTATAACATATCACCCTGTATCGATGTCTAATTGGTGGAAATGATTAATAATGTGTTCATATACTGGGTGACAACGAGATTAGTCCCGTTCCAATTTCTCGGTTGGTTTTAGGAATACAATTTTGAAATTTTGGCATATCGTTTGTGACACAAAAAGCCACATTTTGCACTTATTAAGTGAAAGATATCACTTCCGGTCTAACCCAAAGTACACTTATGATTTTTAAGTAGCAACATATATATTTTTGCAAATTTAGATTCCACATGAAATTCTCGTTACACAACGATGTATCACAAACAGGTCATTGGCTTTACAATGGCGTCATAAATTCGAAAAAGTGAAAGAGCTAAGCTGGCAACTGCAAGACTGCGTTTCCAAAAAATTTACCCAGTAGGCCTTGAATCGGATGTATCACCTTCATTTTTATTGTCGCATTTGAATAAAAGTTTATTTTGCGCAAAAATCACTATTTTGAATTGAAAAACAATTTTTCGAAAAAACATAAAAAACAAATGGATTTTGCTCAATTTTTTTAAATGGTAACCGTATTTTTTTACTCACACCAACAAGGCCAAAACTTTAACCTTTCATTTGACGTGTAATACGTCTAATTTCGGTACTAATTTACTGTGAAATTATTGGATTTCTGTAGATGCTACATTTACCAATTGGTATTGTAAGAAAATACACAGATTAAATAAAATTGACAGATTTATTAATAATTATTTATAAGATAGGGGAAAACAAAATTATAGCAATTGTTCAAAATGCATTCCTTCAACTTCAGTACATTTTTTTAACCTTACTGATGGTATCCCTTACCACCCGTTCTAACATTTGCGCAGTTATTGCTGCAAAAGCTTGGCGAATTTTGATTTTCAACTCCTGGAGGTTTCTTGAAGATGATGAATATACTCGTTCTTTGACGTATCCCCACAGGAAAAAATCCATAGGGGTTAGGTCAGGTGATCTGGCAGGCCAATATTACAAAAATATCTTTTTTTGATTACCTGCCAAAAACTAGTGCTACTTACTAATTTTTGTGTTATTTATTCTGTACCAGAATATTACCTATATGGTATTACTGTGTGTTGTAATTTCAGTGTCACATAGTATATGTTAGCAACAAAATTGAAACAGACCATAATTTTTTTTGCTATTATCTTTAAAACACTACATAAAGGATTAGTCAATTTCAACCTGTCAAACGAGAATATTAAGTATAAAGGCAGTTACAATAAAATCCCTATTACGCTTTCTAAGTGAGATACAGGGTGTTAAAGTTTCGAAGAAAACAATATTTTCAATTAAATCGTGAACTGAGAAAGATATCAAAATCAATCTTTCACTGATCTATTTTACTTGGAGTTCTTTTAACGATAATAATTTTCATTCCATTCCTGGAACCAATGGCGTAGAAATGACGAACCGTTAAAACGCAAGTTGTATTCCATGTAATGCACAGGTCCTGTTTGAAGTCATATCTAAATATGTCATCTATTTTGTAGTCTTAACTTTATTTTTAATTATCTATCTTATTTTGTTTATACATACACTCAACCGTAAAATTAATCAGCAAATGGCAAATTTGCGAAAACGCTGTGTATATTGATTTAAAATAGATACACACATGTAAACACATGAATGAAATAATGGTCGATATTTTTGGACTTTCACGTATCACTAGAATAATTTTTTGTTGCTTATTTTTTAGATCTGTCAATCGTCAGCGTTTTACCTATTTTACACAGCTCTTTAATTTGTTTCGATTGCTGTTTCTTGTGTGTTTCTGAGGTTTTCCGAAGAAAAGAGAAAAGGTTTATTCTGAGAAATTTCGTAATGAGTCCCGAAGAAGCCGCTCAAGCTGCTGTTTTACATAATCATGGACGCAGTATCTGATATATGACCAACTTGCTTGGCATCCCTCGCAGCACTGTATTTGATACAATACAGAGGTTCCGGGAAACTGGTTCTTATTGCTCAAGAAGACCTGAACAAGGGAGACCACGAGCTACAAATGATGTTGAACACCGATTTTCTCGACTCCAAGTTCTGCTAGAACGGACACTTCCTGGTGCAGCTTTGACAAGAAGATTGGTAGATGTTCATGGTACCGTCGTTTCATCCGATATTGTAGGAAGAAGGTTGAAGGGACAAAATTTATCACCTCATACACCTGCTACTAGGCCTCTTTTGGACGCAGGTCATCGCAGGATATGCCAAAACATCATCAAACTATATCTAACAGCCAAGTAGCACGGCAATACTAGCAGTAAAAAAACATATACAAGATCCAACAAAAACAGATACATTTAAAGCAAATGAAATAAAAAGCAGCATTATCGAGAGTCCGGCAAAAACAGAATCCTCACCGCATACGGTCAATGACCGTAAGCTCATAAAAAGAAACAATAACAAAACTAAATTTATCGGAACAGCTGATGCAGTAAATACAAAATTTGCGGCAGTAAATATTTCAAAGAGAACTTGGATTCACGTAGCAGATTTTCACAAGGACCTTAGAGTAGAGGATATGCACGAATTCCTGGAAAATAAATTCAACAGAAATGATTTTCTTTGCTTCAAAATAAATCCGAAACACAATGCACCACATTTTAGCTCCTTTCAAATAGGTGCTGACTTCACTATTAAAGGGCAACTTCTAAACCCATGTCACTGGAACAAAGGCATACCGATAAGCAAGTTTGATTTTTTTCGAGCCGCAAGAAACAAGATACAATAAGAGAAAAAAACAACCAAACTCCCCCAATAACCAGAGAATTCGAAGGCGCAAAATCAAAAATTGATTGTATTGTAACAAACATTCCAAATGCGACCAGTCGAAACATTGATATAGATATCTCAGATTATAAAGATCATTTATGTGATATATACCATGCCAGAGGAAAAGCTAAATCATTGTAGTACACCTTGTTTTACATACAAAAGACACTTTTCCGAAGGTAACCGATTTAACTTAAGGCATTTTCTCTCACATACCGATCTTAGCGATCTATACAGTATGAATAATCCAAACCAAGCATGGAATTACTTTTGGCAAAATTTCTTTTATTGTCTAGGCATAGCATGTCCGCTTATTAAAACAAAAATCAACCGTGCTAAGCTAAACTATAATTGGATAGACGCTAATATTATATTAATAATAAATAAATATTGTTGAGGAGAGTAAAAACTTGAAAAATTTGTATTGGTTAAATAAAAATATGAACAATCCTGCCTAAACATTAAATATAAGGTAGCAAAAAAGTGTTCGTCGACCAAGTGTAGTTAAGAAAACAGGAATTTTATCACAATAAATTAGTAGATTTCACATGTTTTCCAAGTAGTCTGGAACATTGTAAATTCGGCAGATTACCAGGCCTCGTGGATCGCTGTTGACCCGCGTTTCTGTGTATTTCCAATGGCGCTACGGTAATGTAGCTTTCTTAGCGCAGTTGGCTTGATCTGAATTATATCGTTTTTTATTTTTTGAAATCCGTTGAGAATTAAGAAAACTACAGGTTTTTGGTTGCGCTGATCTCCATTTCAAAATTACTATGCCATTTGGATATTTCCCTACCTACAATTTCACCTTTTTTCAATTTTGTCGAAGTAACTTCTTTTGATAGTTCTTTTCTGTGTTTTGTTAAAGTTCCTAGCCACCTCTATCCCAGTGTAAAAATTATCGGTGACAATTGTCCTTCCTTTGTTTAGGTAGGCCTCACAAAGTCGCAATACTACAAGTTTTGTCAAATTCTCACCTTTAGTAATAGATTTACCTTGATAAATTTCAACTTTGTGCGTATAAGCATCTGTATCACAAACTTTGAATAACTTTATTCCATATTTATGCCGCTTGCCTGACATGTACTGCCCAAACGACAGCCTCCCTCTGAAAGGAACCATTGTTTCATCTACAGCTATGTACTTGTTAGGCTCTTTGAACTTCTCAAACTTTTCGTTCAGCATATTCAGAAGATTTCTTATCTTGAAAAGTTTGTCGCTACTAATATTATCCGCAAAATGCCAGAAACGCAAAAGAATCTCAAAGCGATTGCCACTCATAATACGACTAGCCACGACATTTTTATAAATGTTCTTTATGCACCAGTAGTCCCCAATACTCGGCATCCTATTTAGACCATCTAAAGTAACAAACCCAAAAATTCGTTAATTTCATTTGGAGAGGTATCTGTCTAATTTGCACTGACGGTTCTTCTATAGGGTCATTTGGTCGATGACCTCCCACATACAAATAAAAAAATAGAGCTATTCATTTTTCTGAAGTTTAAAAATATGTAACATATATATTTTTAATATTCTTAAAAAATATATTAAAGTTTCTAGTTCATTCTATGCACAATACTATTCAAATAACTAGATCGCAGGATTTCGTATCCCCCCCCCCCGAGCACCGAGCCTCTACATTCATATTCATTACATTATTCATTTATAGAAATCTTGGGCCCATCCACAACGTGTCCTCAAAGCTAGCTACGGACCGAATTTACAACGAATTAAAGTGAAATAGACTTATGCGCGAATCGTCAGAAAGCAAAAGAGACAGAAAACACTGTGGGGGACAATGTCCCTGACACATTTTACGGAAATGGTAACACACGAATTTCACTAAGTTCAGCAGAGCAGTGAACAGTCTTAATGCTGACTCGGTACGTGTTGGTCGGTAAATTTTGTCGCGTTGTTTTTAATGTTTTTATTTGTGAACATTTTATTAGTAAATCTCTACTTGTCGTGAAATTAAGTAAAACAGTGTTTTTGGTGTTTACTATTAAATATGAGTGTTGTACAAAATATATTAAAACTGAAAGATGGACATAAGTTGGGTTATGAATAAAGTACAAGTAGTTTTTGTGTTTAGATGCGTTTTAGACGGTGTTGTATGTGAGAGATTTTGGAAATTTATTCAGCCTTAAGGAACGACATCGCAGCATTTGACAGATGTAATTTTAAAAGAGTTAGAATGTCTGAAAATTAATGAAAGCCCTGAAAAATTGATAGCACAAAGTTACGATGGAGCATCAGTAATAAGTGGTGCTTTGAAGGTGTACAAGCCAAAATTAAAAAAGTTATCCTTCAGCAAATTTTATTCATTGTTACGCTCATCAACTAAATTTAATTTTACATAAAGCATAAAGTCAGGATAAAAGCATAAAAATTTTTTTTGCTAATTTACATAGCTTTTCTTCGTTCTTTGGAAAATTGCCAAAAAAGAACAGCCGTGTTAGATAATGTTGTTAAGGTGAGATTACCTAAAGCGGCTCCAACACGATGGAATTTTAATACAAAGTGCATAGAGACTGTTTATACCTATCGAACAGAATCATTGATAATGAATCAGAAAACAACACTCTAAACCAAGCTATTGGTTTAAAAAACTACTTACAAAATGAACATTTTCTTTACTGGTTAAATTTTTTTCATTTTGTTATGCCTCATTGTGATATATTTTTCAATCAATTACAAAAATGTAATATGGATGTCATAACAGTAAATAAGTGTATTGGCGTTTTTAATAGTAAAATTGAAGACATCAGAAATAAAATTTTGAATAACTATTTGGTGGAGATATCCATGCAGTCTGCCCAAAGATGTAAAACGGAAGAATCAAAAAGAAGAATTTCATTAGAAGTTTGTGATATAATTACATCTGAGATCAAAAACAGGTTTGGCTTCAGTAATCATTTAGCAGTGTCTCAGTTATTTCACGCAGATCGATTTAAAGATTATAAAAAAAAGCTTTCCTCAAGATATGTTTAAATTAGTTAAAACGGAGTGTCCAGTCATAAATCACTTGAAACTTAAAACTGAATTAGAAGTGTTATATAGCCGAGAAGATTTTTCCAAAAGTGAAGGTGCAGTTGCTTTGTTACAGCTTTTTATTAACAATAATTTGTGCAATACTTTTTCTGAAAGTGTCAAACTGTTACAAGTCTTGTGTACTCTCCCGATGACTACCGTCGAAAGTGAACGTTGCTTTTCCACCTTAAAAAGGATAAAGACATTTTTTAAGAAATATCATGGGTCTGGAAAGGTTATCTTCTTTAGCTATGCTTACCATAGAAAGGGCATTAATAAAGAAGATAAAAGACTTTAATGAAAAAGTAATTGACCACTTTGTATCTCAAAAAGACTGGAGGATCGACTTGGAATTTAAATCACTATAAAAGGTAGGTAATACAGTAAACTTTTCTAATTGACCTCCCTATCTCTTGACCCACGAACCGTCACTACTAATTTGAAGGGCGGCTATGTCGGCTTAGTCGGGTTATTTCCAAGACTTGTGATGCATTTTTGTTTGTTTCGGTACTCATTAATTCAATTATAGAGTCATCGATAATAGTAAGAAACAAAAAAATTGGGGTATATAGATGCATAGGTGGTATTGGCACTTGGATACCCGGTTGTTCAGTAAAAGTAAAATTGTTTCTATAAGTACCTATTACAGTTCGCCATAAAGACAAAGAACTTTGCGGTGAAGTTTTTACATCTTCATCACTTGAAAACTCGCTACTCTCCTCGGACTCATTAGATAGTACAAATGTGTCATCTTCGCCACAATCATCCAGACAATACAGACCATCGGACTCTGAGGTAACATTTCCCCTATATTTGTAACTCTATGAAGTTTTCGTTTTCTTGTACCAGACGTACCAATCTGGTCCATTCTTGTTTATACAGTAGATATTAGTAAATAAATATCTTCTAATTAGCACAGACAAATTTCTTAGCTAAACAAATTTTGTAAATCTTTTTACCGCTACGCAGCGTATGACGCCGGTCACCCTCGATGTATGTCCTAAGGTTAGCGTTCATGCAGTGACGTGAGTCAACGGCGGACCACGTGGCAGCTAACTTGTTGATAAACTTCCCAACAATATAGAGGAAACCAAAACTGTAAGTTGTGTGACTTTCTCTGCGTGATTGCATTTTATTCCTTACAAGAATTTTATAATCTAAATTAAACTTGTAAATAATTAATGTATGTTATATAAGTTTTACCTGTCCTGTAATATAATTTTTCTACAACCGAGCGCAAAGTGCAACTTTGAGCTTCCAAAAGAAAGCGCAAAGTTGCACTTTTCCGAGGAGTGAGCGAGCTCCGCTACGCATCACGCGTCAAACTTCTCGCTCAGAACCACAATATATCACTTTGCGCACAATAGCTATTTGTGTATTAAGAGCGCAAAGGTGAGGTCTACATTTTTTAATTCCTAGATTAAATTTTGCATTGCTCCTGAATATTCTTGAAAAAACTTAGATGATTATGTCGACGATGCTCCTCTTAATCTGCAAGCAAACAGCTGGATACAAATGATAGTCCTCCATCATATAATGGTAGAATTGTTGAAAATTGGCAGGATTATAACTATATACAAAAGTGGATTGGATGTCTAGTCAAGAATTGATCCTGGGTGTGGGTCCCATACAGCGGCCCCCACGATCTCCGGATATCAATCCTTTGGAATACTACATTTGGAGTTACATTAAGGAAAAAGTATATTTCTCTCCAGTACAAACTAGAGAAGAGTTAATTGAAAATGCATCTACAAGAATCCAACTTTTCTTAATCCATGATAAATTCTTTGATTAGAAGATGTAGAAAATGCAGTGAAGTTAAAGGTTTACACTTTAAACAGTTGCTTTAAGTTTAGAACTATTTACTTTGTTTCATTCATGTTCCAAGCTCAAATAAGTAAAAATTATTTGATTTTTTGTTATTTTATGTTATTATAAAAATAATTAAAACGAAACACACACAGGAAACCGTTTTTGTTCCAAACAAAATGTATATTTAAAAAATTACTCAACATTTTTATTCATCCAATGAGTTCTCGACACATTTAAAAGATATTATGTTTTCTTCGGAGCTTTAACTTTATAATTTAAATTTCGAAAATAATCGATTCCTAAAGTTTGATAGGTTGTAACTGACTACCATGAGGTTAGGTTCCAGTGTGGATAATATCTTCCCGTATTCATACTTACCCAAAGTGTCGTTTTTTCTGCTTATGCGACGATAACTGCTTCGGACAAGCGAACGATCTGTCGCAGACATTACACGTGAGTGCCTCTTCTGAAAAAAAGAATATCATTTAAAAATACGCCCTTATCAGCATTCATATTAGAAAATTATGCACGAATAACGAAAACCGTTTGGCACAAAATTATTCCGACTGCTGTTTGCTAGTACCAAGGCTTATTATGTAGACGAGGTCTCAGGTGACTTTTAATATGCGTATTTTTACGACCCTTTTTATCATGATAACGAGTTCGTGAAAAACTTATTGAGAGTCGTCTCAAAAAAATTTTGTCAATTTAAGTTCGATAGGCCTTATTTAATAGTTATGCACCTTGGAAGTGAAGTGAATGTTTTAGTCCCGGCATGCAGGGGACTAACTAAAACACACTTTGCTCCTGAGGTGCATACACTATCTTTTTATACGAATAATTTACATTAAAGGAACATAAATTACGATAATGTACAACTACAAAAAAAAAACTGAAAACAACATGGCTCTAGAGAAACCTGCTGATCCAAGTCCAAGCTTTAAAATAACCAAAATTTTATACTTAATTAATAGTGAGTAGTTAATAGTAAATATAAGTTGTCTCTATGAGAGGTGGATGGATAGATAGACAGATATATTTATTAATTTCAGAAAACTACAAAAAGTTCAGTTTAAGAAATCTTGTCAATATTTTTACAAGAAATGTAAAAAAAAACAATATAATATAATAAAACAATTACAACACGTAAAAACATTTAGTATGAAATGTATAATAAATAAGCCTGGCCAAGCGATGGTAGATTCAGGGTCGGGCGCAATACCAATGCCATCGCGCGCTTGTTTACGATGACGATGACATGACACACTTCAGTTGTTATCTGTCGGTCGATGCATAGAGTACTAATAAATAATAAATAATGTTGAGCGTAAAGAGTAGAAAACGACCGTACGCTGATAAAGTGAATAAATTTCCGGATTTATTCTATGATGGATGTAAAATAATTTGTAAAGTTTGTGATCAAAACTTAATGTGCTGGAATAAATACGGCTGTAAAATTCATGTCAATAGTAACCGGCATAAAAATAAAAAAATGGCGTGTCTTCTTTGGAACCTCAGTTTATGTTTGATTTACTGTTAATGCTGATTGCCTGTGATGTTCCCCTACGCATATTGGATAAACCAGCATTTCGGGAGTTCTGGAATAAATACAATCCCCAGGTGAATTTACCAAGTCGTTCATCGTTACGTAGATATGTACCAAGTGTTCGTGAAGACATTGTAAATAGGATTAAATGTGCATTAAAAAATACACGGCTGTGGTTATGTGTTGACGAGACTACAGATTGTAAAAAAAAATCTATTTTAAATGTTATAGTACGTGTACTCGACCCTGTTAAACCAACATTTCCACTTTTACTAGCTAGCAAAATACTAACTGCGTGTACTGGCGAAACAATTACGCGGGTGGTGTTGGAGACTTGCGAAAAATTTGAACTGTCAACAAGTCAAGTGTTGATGTTTGTGACCGACGGTGCTGCGACAATGCGTTTGGTGGGCTATTTTCTTCAAAGAGACGATTGTAGGTTTTTACATGTTACGTGTAAACTGTATGCGTTCCATCTTGTAGCAGAAACGATTCGAAAATGTTTTCCAGAGGTAGATGCATTAATAGCAAATACAAAAAAAGTATTTCTCAAATCTCCTAAACAGCTTAGAGCGTTTCACACACTGTGTCCTGGTATTCCGGAACCACCAGAGCCGATTCTTACACATTGGGTAACGTGGTTGAAGGCAGCTTTTTATTATGCTGAATATTTTCAACAAATAAAAGCTGTGATACTACAGTTCAACCCTAACGAGGCTGCAGCTATTAAGGAAAGCCAGACAAGCTTTCAAGATGTTTCCCTTGAAACAGATTTAAAAACTATTTACAACAATTATAGAGGACTATACGACGCAATAGAGAAATTGCAAAATACTTCGTTGTCGTTAGTGGAATCGCTGCAAATAGTGGACGACGTAAATACACAGCTACAGACTATAAATGACGAAAAAAATAAGCCCGTTATTGAGAAATTCGAGAGTGTATTACGGAAAGATTCTGATTTTACCAAATTAAGACAAATTTGTGATGGTGCATCTACAGCTGCGTTAAGTGAGTTCACAAAGTGTTTTACTTATGCCTGTATTACTTCCGTAGATGTCGAACGGTCTTTTTCAAAATACAAACATATTTTTTCACCACAGCGAACATCGCTTACTGAGACAACTGTAGAAACATATCTGATGCTACACAGTTATTATAGAAGTGCTCCAGTTTGTGATAACGACAACCAAGCTACTTCATAATCTGCTTAAAAAGGTGAGTTTTGTACATATTTTTATAAAGTGTACCAGTATTAATAAAATTTATTTTATTTATTTATTTATTTATTTATTATTAGTTATCACTTAGATATATAATGTACATGTGTGAACGTCATTTAACAGTTTAATAATAATGTGCAGCACTCAGCTTACAAAATATTAGGAAATACATAAAAAATAATTTAAAGCGAACGAAATAGTACAAAAACATACATCACAATATATAAAATATTTTTGTTTTTATTATTGTACTTATTCAAGTATTATGATATGATGCATACCTAGTACGTCTCTGTAGGATTAATGATCTTGGCCAGGCTTAATAATAAATGTAAAAGTAAAAAATAATCTTTCTTAAGGATTATTTCGACATTAAAATATGCAACACATAAAAAGTAACACAAATATATTAAAAACTAGATAAAAATTCATCTATGGTGTAGCAATTTGTATTTAATAATAATTTCACCATCGCTTTAAATTTATGAATCGTTGGCAAGCTTTTAATGTTATCGGGGAGAATATTGAAAAATGTACACCCATTAAAAAAAAGACGTTTTTGATAGAGGGCTGTCTCGTGCTTCTGTGATACAAGAAGCTTCTTCTTTCGAGTATTATGAAGATGTTAAGCTATATTTTCATAAAATCTTGTTTTATTTTTTGTATACAAAACATGTTATCTCATAAATATAAACCGAGATCATAGTGAGTATGTTCAACGATTTAAATGCCTCCCTGCACGACTCATAATATTTTAAATTGGCCATGATGCGTACAGCTCGTTTTTGTAAAAGGAACACACTATGCGCATCAGGTGACTGACTCCAATGAACTATAGTATATTTAATACTGGATTGAAAAGAACCAAAATACAATTGCCTTATTATTGATGAGCTGCACTATTTAGATGTTATAGCTAACGCATAACATACTTTAAATAATTTATTGCAGACATCATGTATGTGTTTCGACCATTTAAGATGACAATATATCCTTAATCCTAACATTTTCGAATCTGTCGAGTATTACAGACTCACTTTATTGTTTAATTCTATATAGTCGTTCACAATCAGATTAGACTGTGATGTTCTAAAAATTGTGGCATGAATATGATAAATAGGGCTAGACCCAGATTAGATCCCTGAGGAACTCCCGTGGTGACAACAGCTAGCTTTAATAAAGAGTTGGATATCTCATCTATTCCAGAAGAATTTGAATTTTTCAACTTCTTTATTTATTTATTTATTTAATCACTTAAGCTGTTATAAAACAAATTGAACGTCATGATGATACAATAATAAATGTCATATAAAAGGAATAAAAGTTAAAATTGCATAAAGTCGTATAAAAAACGGTATAAAACTTTGCAATAAAATATAGGACAAAAAACTACAGATTAAAATTCATTGAATGAGTAAACACATTTTTCAATTAAAAACTTTTTAAGACTAGATTTGAATTTATTAAAGTTGTCGATGCTTCTAATTGCAAGTGGCAGTTTATTATAAAAGCGAATACCAGAATAATGAGGAGACTTTTCCAAGAAAGTCGTATTGTGATGCGGCATGGAAAGTAGATCATCATGGCGAGTATTGTAGTTATGATAACTGGCATTAGTTTTGAATAGGTTAATGTTACGTTTAACATATTTCAACAATGAAAAAAATATAGATAGAAAGCACTGATAAAATTTTGTGATTTTTAAAAGAGTTCTTACAAGAGGTTGTAAAATTAAGATTAAAAATCAATCTTAAAATACGTTTTTGGTAAACAAAGACCTGTTGTAAATTTCTGGCTCGTCCCCAAACTATAATATTATAAGAAATATGACAATATGCCATTGAATAATACAGATTTAATAATGCAGTGTGGTCTAATTAATTCTTTCGGATGCAATAATATGCTTTGTTAAGTTTTTACAAACTTCATCGATTTAAATATCCCAGCTTAGTTTCGAGTCTATTAAGACGCCTAAAAATGTGACGCTTTGGCTAAAAGGTATGATATCATTAAAATTTAGAATATTAACTGGTAGTGATTTTCTCTGTGAAAAGTAAACTCAAACAGTTTTATTAACATTTAAAATTAAATTATTGTTACAATAGTCATCAAATTCCCTCATAGCAGCAATAGTTTTATCAAGGAGTTCCGCAGCATTCGGTGCAGAAATTCCAATGAATTATCTTCAGCGAACATAATAATGTTCCCCTCAGACATGAATGATGCTAATTCATTTACAGATAGTAAAAAAATCAATGGCCCTAACACCGAACCTTGCGGAACGCCTAGGCTCACTTCATAACCGTTTGAAATTATATCATGAATTTTAACATGGAGCAATCTATCAATTAAATATGACATGATCCATTCAAGAGAGATTCCTCGAATGCCCAACTTAAACAATTTTTCTTTACCAAAGGCTAGATTGAGAGAGTCAAACGCTCTTGATAAGCCAAAGAATAATCCTATGACGAGCTTTCCATTGTCCATTTCATCTAACATAAATTGCAAAAATTGTATTATAGCTGTGTCCGTAGAACGATTTTTCCTGAAACCGTGCTGATGATCGGTTAGTAGATTGGACGAATTTAAAAATGCCGTTATTCGATTAAATGCTATTTTTTCAATTATTTTTGAAATAACGCTTAATAGTGATATGGGCCTATAGTTTTCAGGTTCCAAGGGATCATTTTTTTTTAATATGGGGATTATGTTTGCCATTTTTAATATAGATGGAAAAACACCCGCCTGGAAAGATGTATTAATCAACATAGTCAATGGCTCTATAATGAATTCACTTGCATACTTGACAAACTTCGTAGACAAGCCATCAGGGCCAAAAGATTGCTTATTTTTTTATTCCGATATTGTTTGTCTTATTTCACTGGTAGTAACAGGGTAAATGAAAATGGATCGATCATTTAATTTGCATGAAGTACAAGTGTCAGATAGATTAGGACCAAAATGATTTTTTGTAACTTTGTCTACAGCAACTGTAGCAAAATAATTAACAAAATGATCAGCCACCTCGCGAGGGTTGTCAGTGATCGACCCATTAATATTTAGCTCAACCTTACCCAGAGATGGATTATTATTTTGGAGTTCTGTTCTAACGAGTTTTCAAACTTCTTTGGTGGAATTTGGAGCGTTTAAAACTCTGTTGGAAAAATAAGCACGTTTAGCATTGGTTATATGATTATGGTAGCTGCGTTTCCGTTTATAATGATTAGTGAGATCAGGGCTATTATAATGTTGCATGAGTCAATGTAAATGTTTGAGGTATTCACTTTCGCGTTTTATATCAGATGTAACCCAATTTTTTGAATCAATTGTGCTGTTCGATTTTTAATAGACTTAGTTTTGAGAGGAAACGAAGCATCTAATTTATCTAACAAGTATCTAAGAATTGTTTATAGGCCTCGTCGATACTGATTGAGTCCATACTGTATATAAGGTTCCAGTTCGTTTTGTGTAAAAGATATTGGAATTTGGCTATACTATCTTCGTTAATAAAACAAGTGCTAAATGTTTGCTTATTGACAGATTTATATGAACTGTGAAAATTATCTTATTAATATTAATTTCAATTTGAATTTTATGGTTTATATGTTTGATTCTTAATTCTTTGTTCTTTCTACCATTAAAGGATTTACATAATAAAAATGTTGACATTGCGGTATGTTTGTATTGTTCATTGGTTTCCATGGCGACTTTAAATCCCTCAGGAAATAACCTCTCGTTTTACTCCCTGTTTTGGAGCAGTAAAATACAATTTTATTCTCGTTTGTACAAAAAATAAATTAATATATTTACACAGTGTGTTTCAGGATTAACTGGACAAACTTAAAATCTGATTTCAGGACGAGATTCCTTTGGATGTATGTCCGGAAATTATTCGTTAAATAGTTATGACCCTTCAAAGGTGGAAGTTAAAATTAGCTTTTTAATTTTTTTCTCAAATTTGAAAAAAACAACCGAATTTTGGTAGAGATTTTCCACTAATAGGAATGCTTCTAAAGGATATTTTTTCAATCATCCCTTATCGGTAAAATGGGTGAAATCAGCAACCTCCATTTTATTTTTTATTCGAACTTTTTAATGGACCCGAATTTTATCATGTGCTTCGAAAAGCTTGATTCACAGAAACTTTTTTGTCTCTTATTTCTTTCATAGAACTCACAGTTTTTGAGTAAAAATATAAAATATTTTCGATATACGCGGCTATTTGGAAAATTGCATTATTCAATAAAATGAAAATGTCTAATAGGCTAAATGACTTGAACCCTGAACGTATAAAAATTATTTGACAGCAGCCTACAATGCATTTTCCATTTTATTAAATAATGCAATTTGCAGCAATTTTGCAAATAACTGTGTAAATAAATAAAAAAAATTGAAACAATTTTATTGAAAAAAAAAATAGTAACAAACATTATTGCATATTATCTGTAACAACCATAAAACTCAAGAAAACAGAAGAGTAATCTTCAACCTATATTCAATTTCATGGTTAAGAAACATATAATTATTATCTATTGTTATTAGCCCACAAATATTTGTAATTTTTGTTTTTAAAACATCAATATTCTGTGACATGCAGAGATAATCCTTTTCTTTTACATAACCCCAAAAAAATTTAGAGGTGATAGATCTCGAAACCTTGGTAGTTATTTAATAGATTCATTGGTACCAATCCAATAATTAGTAAATAAACGATTTTAAAAGTTGACACATACTCTTGAGTTCTGTGCTGGAACATCATCATGTTAGTACAATAAGCTAAGTCCAATCTTTAATGGAAGGTGGTGGTGTAAAAAATCCTTAAATTAGTTTCTAAAAAATTTAGATATTGTTCTTGATTCATATTTCCTTGTGATCCAATAATTCCTGTATCTAACACTCCAAGACATACATTGACACTAAAATGTTCTTGCAATTGTGGAATTGTGTCTCTTGTGTTTAATATGGATTCTCTACAACCCGTTTTGCGGAGACAAACAACATATCAACTTTTTTATAATAAAATAAATTATTTAAAAATTAAAACCTAACAGGCATATTTCGAGAGGAAACTCTATTTGGAACAAATTTTGACTACGGTTTTCATAAAAGTGATAGACTAGTTGTTAATGTTTCTTTTAAGAAAATTTCACTTTTTACTCCTAAAAAAGGGGAGTGGGGGAGAGGACCTTTTGCTCGGGATGTTCTTGCATACTTAATTTGACTTAAAATAATACTTGTAGAGAAAGCTGTTTCAGATAAACTTTCTTTGCCTTTTTTTATTTATACTAGTCTATAAATAATTATTTCTTGTTCGTTATAAGAAAAATCGTTATATTCTAGCAATTGTTAGGCCTATGAAAAAAACTGTGTCCACCATTATTCTGTGATATACGAGATAATCACTTCTTTAGCAAAAAACGACCGTCAACCCTGAAACTTGAATACTCCAAACTTAATTAATTAATCATAACTCAAGCGTACCGACTTAATAAAGCAACATGGACAATTAAATTCTCCCTTATTTCCACTTTCAGTATATCTTCAACGCAATCATGATATCGAACGGATATTACAGCTAAAGTTGTTACTAAAGTTAATTCGAAATGAAACTGAGCCAGATTCTGGAAATAAACGATTCTCCGAAGTTTATCTAACAAATGAGAACAAATGTTCTTGGTTATTATCGGCGTTTCATATGACTTCGTGGTAAACTTTGCTTTTTCACTCTCCACCTTAGATTTCCATAAAATATGTTAGATTTAGAAAAAGGAGTCAAATACTGGATTTCACTATTGTGTACTGAGGTGTTGGCAGAATAATATTTAAATAATAAATACATAAGTAAATAAATAAGCAAATAAATACATAAATAAGTAATTATTAATTATCAAACACAAGTAGTACAACCCTTATTTTCTTAGTCTTATTTTTTTTGCAATGGTGTAAAAATTAATTTGTAAGATCTAAACATTAAAGTTATTTTTATTCCCCAGAATGAAATTTAGTACGAAAGTTGATTTTTTTTTTGTTTCGAGTAGAATGCTGTTTCAATATATTTGAAAATTTATGTGAATTCATATACAGGGTGAGTCAAACTCGACGCTACAAACTTTTCCTCAGAAACGGTTGAGGATATTTAAGAAATTCAAAATGCGACGGTTACATATCTATGCTGTCACATTTTTTAAATGCAGCTGCGGATTTTGCCCATAATGGTAGAAAAATATGTATATGATACAAGGACGTTTATTAAGTTTGGAACACTTTTTAGTTTTTGAATATCTACATACCGTGTGTCCCAAATTCGATGCTCACCATTGCGATCTCAGAAACCATACGGGCTATAAGGTCGGTTGAATGGGATAAGTTTTAGCAAATTTTATGCTGATTCCAGATCCGTTAAAAAATCACGACTAACAACCGTTTTTGGGATTTCTCAAGAAACCGAAAATTTTGTGATTTCTCTTTTTGGATGTAGCCAACCCAAGCAACATTTTACCAACTACCGACTATTTTTTCATTAATTCCGACGTCAGAATTATTACTAATAGCAGTCGAGTAATAACTTAAATATTGTAGTTTTAATACGACGTCGAACCAAATATTGCGTCGACCTCACAAATCTATTGCTTAAGTGTGGACGATTTACCAACGTTGATTTGCCGTTAGAAAACGACTTAATAAGGTTTGATATGTTTTCAAGTCATTATCCAACGTTGATGAGACGTTGACAACTGACTAAAATAGGTATGGTTAAATTTTGAGTAACCTACCAACGTTGGGTAGACGTTGGTGACTAACTAAATAGGTCAAGTTTGTTATGGAACACTTGCCAACGTTGGTTAGACGTTGGTTAGTGGCTTAATAGATTTGGTCCTTTTTAGTTATTAACCAACGTTGGTTAGACGTTAATGACTAACTTAAGTAGCTCCGATTAATTTTTCGGTAATACACCTACTTCTGTATAACGTTGGTAACCGACTTGATAGGTAGCTACATTCATCCCAAGTAACATTTTACCGACAACCGACTACTTTTTTTACTAATTATAAGATCAGAATTATTACAAATAATAGCCAAGTAGCGTCTTAAATTTTATAGTTATGATACAACGTCGGAGCAACGTAGCTTGAACCTCGCAAACCTACTATTTACATCTAGCACAAAACAACGTTGCTTTGATGTCAGAAATCTATTTAATACGTTGAGTGTGTTTTTAGATTATTATCCAACGTTGATTAGACGTTGGTAACTGATTAAGTAGATTTAGGTAATTTTTGGGTAACATTCCAACATTGGTTAGACGTTGCTGACTGACGTAGTCGTCTAGTAACGTCAGCTGGACGTTGGTGTTAGGCTTTTGCGCCTTGGTCTAACATAACCTCAAAATTAATGTCGATAATTCAGGTATTAGTAGATATTTAGTAAAGATTTATGCACCAACTGCAACAGACGGTCAATATTATCGCGATTGTTTGGAATGAACGTTAGTGTTAAAATTTCTGCACCAAAGCCTACTAAAAGTTGGTGCATGTAAAATTATTTAACCGTGACGTCGCTGTTAGCAAAAATAGTTACACTTATTCCCGCCTTCGCCATATTTTCTGGTTCCACAGAAGAAAATAATAGGCGGCCATGTTGATTTATGTGTACAATTATTTTAAATACATAAAATTTGCCTCTTTTTTTAAATAAAGTAAGCAAAAAAGTTTTTATTTACTCGTAAAATTGATTAAACAATATTTCAATTGCGCTTTCTTTGGAAAGGGAAAATATTTTTTGAAAATAAAAAAATAAAAATAGTACTTTCGTTCTTAAAATAAAAATTACTCTTATGGGTTCACTATATTTTTCGACCTACTTTATATATATGTATCAATAAAAAATTTTTCGTTTCAGTTTTTGCCCCATCAGATTTATTAAAATTTTATTCGAAGTATTTTGTATATAACACGTACTCAATGATAAACACGCCTTATCCATTTTATATAAATAGATAGGTACGACAAATTGAATAATATACAAAATTGCTTAGTTTCACTACCTACACCCGACTTTTTTAGGTCAGATTAAGGGCAAATTTTAAGTAAGGTTGGTAATAACCTGACAACCTGACAGCCTTAGTCAGACAGGCTTTAGACTTTAGACATTATTAGTACATTTTTTAGAGACATATTTTGGTCTAGAAACGACTGCTAGATATTATTCTGTTTTCGAGATATCTGAGGTAACTTTTGTTTTTCTTATGGCAGCAACTTTTTGATTTTCTATTGCCTACTATTTTATTTTGTTAAGCAATGGATAACTTTTCTTAAATTAGTCCCTTGAAAAACAATTTTTCCTCGGCATGCGATATATCATTTCAAAGCTCCTTTTAAGCGCAATCTGAAAACGAAAAATCCAATATGGCTGCCCTAAGAAAAACAAAAGTTACCTCGGATATCTTGAACCAAAAGACTATCGAGCATTCGTTTCTAAACCAAAATTTTAGTATTTAGTATCCAAAAAGTGTCCTAATAATGTAAAAGTCTAAGATCTGTTTGACCAAGGATTTCTTGGCTACAGCCAAAAAGCGAAATCACAATATTTTTGTTTTTTTTTAACATTAAAAATGCCTCGCATACGTAGTGCGCAACAGATTCATAAAGCGCAATCTGTTATTAATTTTTTTCAAGAATAAATCCTAAATCACAGGGAATGGCCTGCTACCTCACCAGATATCAATCCAATAGAACATGTTTGGGACCAAATAATCTAGTTGAATTGGAAGATATTGTCAGAGAAGAGTGAAACAGGATCCCCCAAAACATTATTGACAGTATTATAGACAGTGTTCCAAGGCATTTCGTTGTCAAGCAATTTGGTTCATCCTGTACGTTATGCCACTAGCATGATTATTGTGCTGCTAAATAGAATGTAAATTTTCAAACGCGTTATGTTGTACTAAACGATCGTATATAAAAGTTGTGATGTTTATAATTTTTTCAGAGATTATTAATTTGTTAACGTCACTAGAACAAAGTCTAAAATTGAAGGATTACACAATCGAGTTATGTGTCAAAGCGTAGACAGCGAAAATCTCTATGTACTTTCAGACACAACTAATGCTACTTTAGAATGAAATTGTTTCACATTATGCTTACTCACTGAAGTATTGAGCTGGCATTCATCGAAGACAAATAAAAAAGAAAAAAAAATCGCCAGAATATCTTTTATAAAAGCCCTAAAAGCTTCATGTTATTAAAGCACTTACAATAAATGATCGATTAGGGAATTTTTAAACAGTAACGTGTAAACAATATACAGGGTATCCAACAATGGATATGTACAAACATTGAACTATACTAAATTGTACCTTATGTCTCAATTCGGTGCTCACCATTGGG
Organism: Rhamnusium bicolor; assembly: GCA_029963845.1. Taxonomy (NCBI): domain Eukaryota; kingdom Metazoa; phylum Arthropoda; class Insecta; order Coleoptera; family Cerambycidae; genus Rhamnusium; species Rhamnusium bicolor. The sequence continues at coordinate 165,938 of JANEYF010005553.1, read as the reverse complement.
ATCTCGAACACTATATGAGCTACAAGATTGGTTAAATGGCGTATGTTTTAGTAAGTTTTATACTGATTCCGAATTTATTAAGAAGTCACGGTTAACTGGGACTATTTTTGATATTCTCTGAAAAAATGAAAATTGTGTGATTCTGGAATCTGAAATCGGAACATAATAGATTTGTTCGTAGAGACGATTTGTGAGAGTTTCTCGACAAAAGAGATTATTACGAATTATGCATTAATAAATATTCCGATTGAAAAGCACGTCTCTACAAGAATATACGCATGATTCTGACAGTTTCAAACGGTTGGAAACCTAATAATTCATGATAATCTAGAAAATATTAAAAATTTCTCATAATGTAATTTTATTTTAGAATCTAAAATATCTGTTTGGGTAATATAACGACTTCTTCTCGCTATTTTAGATAATTAAGACATGGTGTTAACAAAACAAAGTTTAGTTGAAAGTTAAATTTATTCAAAAAACTATAACAAAATGAGACTTCTTTTCCCAGGGCGGGGAAGCTAGTGAAGACTAGAAAATGTAAAAAAATATTCTTAATATTTAACAAAATCAAAGCAGTCCGCAATTGTTACTTAAACTAAAAAACGTCTCACTTATTTTAATGAGTGTATTCGTTTTTGTTAGGCGCCACCTTTTTTTAATTGTTCACTAGAGTTTCAGCTAGTCAAAAGTCACGGATATAGTTTTAGAAAAGAAACAACTTAACTACGTCCATCAATATCGTCTTGCAAATATTCTTAATAGTAATCGTAGGAAAGTCAAAGAACTTTAGTCGACGAAGGACAAAAGCACTAACAGATTTGTCAGTTATTGCATTGTGTTCTGTGTCGCCACTTGACGGCATTGTCAGCTGACTTTAGCCAAAACTGTGCTTTAACTAGTTACCTAGATATAATCTAAATGATAACGCCTCACTAGGGGTTAGCTCAGTTTCCGTAGTTTATTTCATAGTCGCTAAACTCCAAACTCCAAGGTAACATCTAAACTGCAGATACAGGAAAGGTAAAGTAACTTCACCAGGGCACGGCCACAGAATACTCTCGCCGGCGATTCCAACTCGTCTCCTCACAAACCCTATCAGCCAATTTCACATCACCTCTCCGGTCAGTGGCTCTGCATCATATCCAAAGGTAACATAACATACTTGAACGTATAATAATGCCTAAGTCCATTACATCACTCAGCGATCCACCTTGCACCGTTGCTCTGCCTGATCTCCCACGACAAGATAACGCTCGTAAACATACAGAACACAAGGTAGCAGCAGAAACATATGCATCAAGGTAAGGAGAAAAGTATTCACCCAACTCCAGGTCCAAAGTTGACAGCGGCCCAGCACGGTCCCTGATTTAAGACCACACATCCACACCGTGGCTGGGCATTGACTGTTCGACGCTCACCAAAAATCCGTGCTCCCTCGCCCCCGCACTTCGCGAAAAACATTCAACCGACGCGCTAGTTTAAATTGTTCTAGCCCTGTGCAATTCGCACAGTAGCGTCACTACATAGGCGTATACAGTAATTTATAATAAAATTATTTTAAGCGAGTCTGGAGGTATAATTCAAACCATCTTAGTTAATCAATAACGAATGTGGTACAAGTTACTAATTCAGAAAATTGGACCGTTACAGTAAATAATTCCTTTAGTGTGCTGTAGCAGATTAGACATAAATAATTAATATACTTGGTAAACCTTAAGTCTGAGTCAATTCACAAACCTAAATTTTTATATTTATTCAAATGTATGTTCAAAAGTTGTCTTACAGAATTTCTTTTTTCTTTTGACCCAAAATATATTACCGCCCACTTATTAGCATTTAACTTTAAATCGTGTGTTAGTGCAAAGATATCAAAACATTGTTAATTATATCTGCCACAGAATTTGGGTCATCAGAGAAAAATCGAAATAAATCTGTGTATCATCGTCATACTGATGAATTTTACACTTTTCTGTAAAAACAAAAATTAATTTCTCTGTAAATGCATGAAAATCGGAACTATCAATAGATAATAATAGGGGTCCCAGGATGGAACCCTGTGGAACTACAAAATTTACAAGTACAGCGTTTGTACTTGATCGTCTAAAGTTTTTCGATATGTTTGATTTTTAAGATAGTTGTCTATAAAAAAACGGGTATTTTTTCCAAGGCAATTTATGATCTAAGGTTTCAAACGCTTTGCTATAGTCTAGCAGAATAAGACAGCTTATATTATTTTTATCAATAGTAGTAACATTTAGCAGGGCGGTAGTAGTTGCTCTCGAAATCCGGACTAAATGTCAGAAATTATTTTGTTTGGAAAAATGAGCAGAAATTTGACCTTTCATAAGAGATTCTAATATTTTTGACCTAGTAGGCAGTATGCCAATAGGCCTCAGGTGTGATAGTTTAAAAGGAGAGTAAATTTTGGCTACTGGCAAGATATAAACATATTTCCAAAAAAGGGGAAACATATTAGCCAAGACTACAGTAAGAAATATTTAAAATAAATGTAATGCGGTCAAGTATATAGACATCAATCTTATAATTTTTTTTTTAAATATATGAAAGAAATTTGCTTTTTAATGTTTCAAAAATATTTTATTATAAACTCTACACGTGTTTCGGCTTTTTAGGCCTTTGTCAAGAGTACAGGGAATACTGAACAGTAAAATTTGTGTTCATTGCTTATATATAACCACATCTGGTACCTACTATAAAACTATTGTAAAGTATGTTTTTAAAAGCTGAATATTACTTTATTTTTTAAAATCTGAATTATTTTATTTAAAATATGGTGGCCGGTAAAAATTTGTTGTTCATTCGTTACATATTTCTTATTCTTAACAGCCTTACTTATTTCTAATTGTTCTAATAGATCAAGTCTCTTTCCTTTCTTTTCCGAATGGAGTAATTTGACATTATTTAAATCTATAAAATGACTGTTTTCTATACAATGTGTTGACATGCCCGTACTATATACATTGTTTACAATAGATTTCCTGTGTTCCTCGAATCGCTTTTTTACATTTCGTCCAGTTTGTCCAATGTATATAGCATCACAGTCACTACATTTTAACTCATATACTCCTGTTTTTTGTAGCTTTTCAGTTTGGTCTTTATTATTAATTAACATTTTACCTAAATTATTTTTATTTACTGAAATTGTTCTACATCCCAGTTTATTCAGTTTATTACTAACTCTATTGCTGATCTTAGGCCTATAATTAATACATTTATATCTCTTATTGCATTCCTGAGAAGAAGCGGCATAAAACTCTTTATGTAAATTTTTCTTTTGTTTGTTTTTTATTAGTTTATCAATTAGGTTTTCTTTATAGCCATTGTTTCTCGCAATTTCTTTGATTACGTTAACATCTTTTTTTAAAATTCTCTTCGCTTAATGGAAATGTTAATAGACGGTGTAAGTAGCTGTGGAATGGTGCCATTTTTATTTGCAATGATTGTTTAGATTTACTATGAATTATTGTATCTGTGCAAGTAGGTTTACGATAAATGTCAAACTCTAAGCTATTATTGATATTTTTTATATTAATGTCTAAAATAGAGTTAGTAATAAACTGAATAAACTGGGATGTAGAACAATTTCAGTAAATAAAAATAATTTAGGTAAAATGTTAATTAATAATAAAGACAAAACTGAAAAGCTACAAAAAACAGGAGTATATGAGTTAAAATGTAGTGACTGTGATGCTATATACATTGGACAAACTGAATGAAATGTAAAAAAGCGATTCGAGGAACACAGGAAATCTATTGTAAACAATGTATATAGTACGGGCATGTCAACACATTGTATAGAAAACAGTCATTTTATAGATTTAAATAATGTCAAATTACTCCATTCGGAAAAGAAAGGAAAGAGACTTGATCTATTAGAACAATTAGAAATAAGTAAGGCTGTTAAGAATAAGAAATATGTAACGAATGAACAACAAATTTTTACCGGCCACCATATTTTAAATAAAATAATTTAGATTTTAAAAAATAAAGTAATATTCAGCTGTTAAAAACATACTTTACAATAGTTTTATAGTAGGTACCAGATGTGGTTATATATAAGCAATGAACACAAATTTTACTGTTCAGTATTCCCTGTACTCTTGACAAAGGCCTAAAAAGCCGAAACACGTGTAGAGTTTATAATAAAATATTTTTGAAACATTAAAAAGCAAATTTCTTTCATATATTTAAAATATTTAATGATGTTTCACAAGGAGCCAACCGCAGAATCAGTTCAGTGTATTATAATTTTTAATGAAATCTGGTCAGAACCAACACAGTTACTTTTTATTAGATCTTTAACTGAATAAGTTTTAGTGACAAGAACACAAACAAAATATAAATATCAGAAGCAATTCTATTATTTAAATAGAAAATTAGGTTTAATGTCTACCGTATATCTCGATACATATTTTGCTGGAATTGCTGGTAATATATTTTCTTGTCACTAAAATTAGGTTAAAGGTTCCTTTCAAATGTAGATAATGTCGGCCATTATACTATTAAAATGGGAGTTTATAATATTGCAGCTGTGACGTAATTACTCATTTCCCTATAAAAACTCCAATCATTTAGAGAACTGGACTTTTTATATTTTAATTGAAGTTTTTCCTGAATATTAATCATATACTTAATAGTAGCTGTTAGCCAGGGAGAGTAAGGTTTGATAATTCTAACTCCTCGTACCGACGCTTGATTATCAAGCAAAAGTGCCAGATTTGTATTTAAGAAATTAACTTGCTTATTGACATCTTGCAATGAATCCCAGTTGATATTATTTAAATCTAAAAAGAATTTTTCCTGAATAAAATATTTAAATCCTCGATATGTAACATATTTACGAACTATTGTTGATATCATTTTAATAGTTTCACATGTAGTGACAAAATGATTTGAGATTCCCTGCAAATCAAAAACTCTACAATTTGAGACAATATCGGGATTAGATGTACAGATAATACCTATGAGTGTCTGCATTTTGTTAGCCACTCTTGTAGGCTTATTTACGAGTTGAGTTAAATTTAGGTGCCTAAAATAGATTAAAAAGATCGACAGTGTGATTGTTTGACACAGCTAAGGCAATATTTATGTCACAAGCAACTAAAACTGAATCACAGATGGAAATAACAATTGACATACTATTTTCTAACCGCCTAAAAGCTTGCATAACATATTATTTAAGTTTTATCTCATATTTTGGTCGTGATCCATAATTACTGTTCTAGAAGATTATTTATGCTTTGAAGTATATAACTACCATGTTATTGAAATTGACCAAGCATCTCGAGACACTCGGTATAAATACTCAATTTTGAAGTCCATCCGACATTTGGAATCATGAGAATTTTTAATATCACGTTTCTACTTACTAGCAGACCCTGCAAAAATCACCTTCACGCGAATTTGTTTCGATTCAAGTCAGTTTTTACCCACTGCTGTTCATTTCTTTGGGTATTGGCATAATATGCATAAAAAACTCATACGGGTCAGTTCATCCCTTAAAAATGTAATAAAATTTCTGTTATTTTACATTTAATAACAGAATATTTCAAGGAAGCAAAACTTGGACATCTCGAAGCCTACCAGGGATCGTAACATGTAGAAAATAGACTGAGCCGGAACAAACGAGTCTTTAATACATTTTCGGGTCGGTGAATTCACAATCAGTGTACCGGGTATTGATTGCATTCGCGGCAGTCAAAGCGTTTAAATGGACTTCTGTTGTTGCATAAATTGGGTTAGCAAATGCTTACGTTGGAGAAAATCCAATTTTCCTTTGGTACTGAACTAATAGCCCTGTTATCCTGGGTTTACCTCCAAATAATTAACGTAAGAGAATATATTTCGCTGGTTTCTCATTGTTAAGTGTGTATGGGATAGTTCATGGTAGAAGCTCAGCGTTCGATTCCATCACGGAGTAATGTATACAGAGATTTCATTTTAAATTTGCATATACAGGGTGTCCGTTTATTGTTTAAAAATAACTGCGGTGTGAATTCTATATTGGGGTTATCATTAAAATAGTTAAATCAAATTTTATTGAATGAAGTAAACTTAATAGCAAAATACATTTATTCAAAATAAGCAAGATTTATGACTCTCTCTCTCTGGGTGGGGAAGCAGAGTAGTTAACTAAATAAATCAAATAAAACTAAGACTAAATGAATAAAAAAAACAAAGGCATACACGACAATCGCCTAATCAAATCATACAAAAATTTCAAACCAACTTAATTAGTTGTTATTGGGCGCCACCATCTCTAAAGTTTAAAATATACAATAATTCTTCGTAACTAAGAAACAACTGGCTACCTTTATAACATGGAACATAGGTAGTTAGTTAAACAGTCAATGATAATTAACCATAAATGCTTGTAAAATTCCAAAAATCAGCATAACGTTTATGCGCTTTACTAACTCACAAAGTTAACAATTCAAAAACACCAGCTCAGATCATCCGCATTTTACACACAGCGACTTTTCTTGCCGCTAGCCGGCCTCGTTCTGATGTTCTCCCATTAAAAAGCACACACTCAATTTACTTCCGTGCGCGCGACGGAGTCTAGCAGTAACCAATTCTGTCCGACCGCACAGTAGCGTCGCATTAAATAGTATAATAAGGTTTATTAAAGTTATTGTATTCGAATATGGAATTTAGCTTATAATTCAAATGGTATCCATATAGTTTATGAGGAGAATGTAGTCTAAATTATTAATCTAAAGAAACAGACCGTTACAATTCTTGTATGATAATAGACTGATATTGTAGGCCATATTACTGGGCATATGAATTACCTTCCCATCTCAATAGCAATCTAAAGTTGAATAAGAATGTTTCATAGTGTGCACATAAATTACATGTACCTGTTTCTTTAAAGTCTAAATATTTTAAACATTTTTTTTTAACTTTAAATTATTTATATGTCCAACAGTGAAAGGTGAATTTGATCTTATTAGATAATTATGTATCTTTATACTTGTTATGTCAACAAAGTCTTGAATTTTGCAAACAATGAAACCATATTTTTTAAAAGAATTATTTACAATCTCATTCATATGATACAAAAGCGATCTCAAATATAAATTTTATACATACGTAACAAATTTTGCCGTTCACTCGATAATCAAAACTTTATTATGTTCTTTTGCAAAAATAACACTGTACATTTAGAGTAGTTCACGAATAACTTAAGTTTTGCATCATCAGCAAAAAGTAGTAGTTTAGAATGTTTTAAGACGTCCTGAAAATCATTAGTAAATAACACAAACAACAGTAGGCCCAGGTTAGAGCGCTGAGGTACCCCTGATGTTGATTTGAATTCGTAGATACTAAATGCATTGATATTTACAAACGTTTTTCTTTCTGTTAAGTATGAGGTTAATAAATGTATTATCGTCAATGTCAATCTCGATTTTAACTTTTTTATTATAGCATTTTTTACATCATTGTTTGATATTTACGTTGTTACTGTATACTGTAGTATTTGTAACTGCTTCTGATTGACACACTAATTGAAAGTGCGACGCAAATGCATCGGCTACTCCCTTGAGTTTATCATTTAAATATCTCATGTGGTATGTTTATATTTTCTTTTTTTAGATCTAATGTAAGACCAAAAATATCTAGGATCCTTTTCGATTGTTTGTTGTACTTGTAAAATACAGTTGTAAGCAGTTTTTTATTTGTTTTTATTAAATCACTAATTTCATCATGTTTAGTTTTATAACTTGTTTTGTAAATGTTATAAAATCTCATTAACTTCTTTCCAACAAAATAGATTTTTTTTTTACACCTTTGAGGGTTAATTTTTTTTCCCATTTGGATCCAAGTTGCACAGTTTCTGTGTGGAGGAAATGAAATGGCGAATCCAATATCAATATAACATGAGAAAACGTGACGAAATTCTCTGCACTAACACAATTTAGGATGGGTAACAAATTTTCGCACGACTGATAATAAAGTTCATAGAAATGCGTATATTGTGTATTTGTCGGTCGTCATTTTTCTTTATTGCATTACCTCTCAAGAATCAACTTTAGGCAGTAAAAGCATTAACTTCTAACAAAGATAGTAAACTATATTTTAGTTCGTAAACTTTGATTATTATTTAGTATCAAACACTGGGAGAAATCCGTTGTATTTGGTACCTACAAAATTTCATTACTTAAATTAATATGTTATTTAAAGTAATTTGTTAGCAACGTTTGTAGTTCTATGTGTCTACGCATCTTTTAAACACATATATTTGTGGTGAATGCAACAATAGACTATAAATCTTATTGTAAAAAAAAATATGCTACAACTCATGCTCGAAATAAATAGTCTCTCGGTCATAGTCAATGTTTTATATTTCTAAAATTGATCAAACTCGTTGAGATTTGCGCATCGGGATTGAAAACTTCCTAGTTGTCTACCAGGATTATCTCACAAATATTTGATTGGGTTAAAGTATGGACTGCGTACAGTCCACTCGAAAAATTTTAACCTCATTTAAACATTACCGGGCTATACAAGCAGTGCAGCTGTTATAGAAATTCCTCCGCCACACCGTCACCAAACTGCCACCAAACAATGTGGATTGTCGAATTTTGCATTCAGCGTAACGGACATTTACTCGTAGAAATACTCATGAATGGCGATGTACGATATATAGACAAAACCTCAACTCGCTTGTAAATAAAACATATTCCCAATCATTCAAATTCCAATCGATATGCTCCCTAGAAAATTGCAGTCTTCCTACAGTGATCCCTGGTTGAAACAGATCTTGTTGCAGAATTACATCCTAGAATGGATGTAATTCGTGATCTCAAGACATTATTATTATTATAAATAAAAAACGTTTGAATGTTACTAATTTTTGTACACTATTCTTTTTATAAAAAATGTTCAGATTTAAGATAATTTAATGAAATCGGTCCAATATTATTAGACGTTATGACCATATTTTCAGTTAATTTTCTGTGACAGTGACTTCATTGTATTTTGCACTTTTTCCTTCTGTATAACTTTAAATTTATTCTACTTATATAAACAGAAGCGGGAGATCACCGTGGTCCATAAATATTCTATATACAAAAACAAATACTCTTCGTTTCTGCAAACACTTAACCGATGCGGTTCCTTTCTGTTGTGTGGAAATGCCACTTTCGAAAATATCGTTAAAAGCAATTTCCGGAGATAAACAAGTTCGGGATTTAAACTGCTTGTTCTCGACGGTTGATCAATCTGAGATTGCCAGAGCAGTGTATGGGATTTAATCGAAGTTAAATGAATACCGTATGTAGATAAAACATCTGCTTGGCACTGTATGAACAAATACACAGATCGAGAGGATTTACTAATAGTAATAATAATAACCAGTTCAGAGATCCCAGTAAAAACCAGTTAATTAATCAAATTAAATTGAAGATCACAGATAATATAACTCCTTGTATCCCTAAAAGCACCTTGGGTTACCTTATGCGGGACTGGCTACATATTTTACAGACAACGGACACACACTCAGAATCCGAGTATGCTAGGATTTTTAACGTCTTATTTATATTAACGTCCTGGTAGAGTTTAGCTCATTGATATTCCATTACACAACCAGGACAAGCACACACACACACATTTGCCAGATCCCACAGCTGAAACTCGAATCAGGAAAGATAGACGGTGGCTAGCCGTGTTCTGCCATATAACAACTAGCTACGTTTCGAACCCGGAACTCCTTGGTCTTAAGCTTAACGTATAAACACTAAGTCGACTATTTCTACTTTAGAAAAAAATTCCAGATCCTCGACCGGCTATAGAACCCGCGATTTCGAATTGTGAGTCAGGTGTTCTTACCGCCCTAACATTTAATAGACAAATTTAATAACACAGGCCTGCAAAATAAAACTTATGGTGGGGGGTTTCTATATTTTAATGTAATTCTGTATGACTGTTTCATGCCGAATCCAAAAATGACTTGCATTTTGCTCTATCACGCAAGGTTTTCTCACAAAGTAAAAATACATGAACGGTTTTGTAATAAAATGTATTAAAATAATGCATTACAGTAAAATACTTCTCATTTTTAATTACAAAATTTACAAGTACCTACAAGAAAATAATATTACAAAAAAAGTTGTTCACATTTTTACGTCTCTTTGCGAATGAAAACGCTTTCTTTTATTTTCAAATGAACGCTTAGGTGAAGTTTCACCTTCAGAAGATTCTCTCTTTAAACACCAACAATAGTCAGCCATCATGGCGACGTTCCATCTTCCTTGATATCTCATCTCCATCTGTTTAATGTCCTGCTGAAACCTTTCACCTTATTCTTCACTCACCGCCCCGAGATTTTCTGGAAAATAGTCAAGATGGGAATGAAGAACATCAAGTTTCAAACTCATATTGCACCCCAATGTTTTATAATTTTCTAACATATCGTTGACTATATTCTTGTAGTTAGGATCTCTGTTATTACCTAAGAACTTTTGAACTACATTTTTGAAGCCATCCCATGCAGTATTTTCTTTATCATTCATTGTTGAGTCAAACACTCTGTCTTTCATTAACTCTCTAATTTGTGGCCCAACAAAAATACCTTCCTTAAGCTTGGCGTCCGATAAACTAGGAAACTTTGAACATAAATATTTGAAGCAGATACAGTTTTTGTCGAGAGCTTTAACAAATTGCTTCATTAGCCCCAACTTAATGTGTAACGGAGGCAGAAGAACTTTTTTCGGATCGACCAAACTTTCTTGTACAATATTTTTTGAACCAGGTACTAAATTAATTCTACGTGGCCATTCTTTCTTTTGCCAATGTTCACCTCGTGCTCTACTGTCCCATTCGCATAAGAAACAGGGCATTTTAGTATAGTCAGACTGTTGGCCTAAGAGCATACCTAAGATTTTAAAATCTCCACATAACATCCAGTTGGGTCTACATATTTCACCTTTTCAAGTAGGAGTTTCAAATCTTCATATCTTTCTTTTAAATGAACAGAGTGTGCAATCGGAACTGATGCGTATATATTACCATTATGCAACAATACACCCTTTAAACTCCTTTTAGATGAGTCTATGAACAACCTTCAGTCATTTGGTTGATAAATGGATGCTCCTAACTTGCTAACCAATCCTGGATCATCATGACAGTAAACAGGGGATCCCTCTTGATCAAAGTATTCTAAAAATTCAGTTTCACGTTTTCTATACCATGAGAATGTCGTTCCTGGAAGAAGTAAATTCTTTTCACTCAGTCTAGATCACAAAAGTTCAGCAGACTCTTTTAAAAGTCCTAAGTCACGAATTAAATCGTTTAGTTCATTCTGAGTAAAAAGCTGAGGCTGGGTACTTTGTAATGAAAAGTCTTCATCCGAATCTTCAATTTCTAATTGCAAATCAGAATCAGACGACAAAAGAGTATAATTCTCTAGTACAGCAGGTACAGGTACATCTGGCCCATGCGCTACTGGACTTATTGCTGATGGAAGGTTCGGATAAAATATTTTTTTTCTTATTTTTAGTGTTAAAGCACATGTATGACAAGCTCTGTGTGGCGCCCATGTTTTGTCTTGGTCTCCAAGCTTTACACCAAAGTACGCATGATAACTTCTTTTCACGAATTCCGTAATATTTCTTTGTCTTTTTTTAACTGTATATGAACCACAAATGTAACAAAACACATCGGCGCTGTTTTTACAATGTCTTGAGGACATGACGAATTTTTAAAAACTTCATCACGTTATTATATACTGTAAGCACACGTTCAACCACAGTTAACTTACTACTGACTGCTGTATGTGCTTTTCGAATACTTATTCTGGTTCTAACTAGAAACGTCTAGATTAAAAGGCAGTGGTCCTTAACAATTTTATTTTAAAAAGATATGTATTAATTACTAATAATGTTTTTATGTATGTTTAGAGTAAACAGTGCGTGATACACGAAAACTAATAATACTGCAGAGTTCAGAACGACTTACTTACTCTAAAAATTGTAGACCCCTAAAACCATGCAGGCCTGTGTAATACATGACAAGTAATAAAACAGTAATGTTAAAAGCAAATATAAAAATAAACATGTACAAACTAAGTTAGCTAGAACAAATGTTGCTTATTAAACTTTTCACCGCAGTCAATGTTAATGTACAGGAATATGTTACCACTTATATTGAGATGTTAGTCACCAATTTTATATTAATTCCATTTCCAACTAAATTTATAATTATTTTTCAAATAGCTTCATATCAACAGTTTACTGCATAATTGAGGTCATTTATAAAATATGAAAAAGATAATGGTCCCAGATGGAAACCGTGAGGTACACCCAAGTTTGCTATAAATAGTTCATGCACATAATGTATTACATATTACTGTCTGCTATTTAAATGTGATTTAAGACAATTATTAAAATGACAGCTGACCAAGAACATATTCAACTTCTCTATAAAAGGCTCATGATCAACGAAATCTAATGCTTTCGAGAAATCAGTATACACTGACCGGCGCAAAAAGTGGGACAAAGAAAAAATGGAATATTTTGAATTAAAATTTTTGTTAGTGTACACAAAATTATAACTTTTTTTAATCATTATGAGATATCATTCTTTAATATTAGCTTGCATTCTGCCTATTGTTTTAAGTTCTGGTAATTTTCGAAAATGCCAATCTTCGGTTGATTCCGCTGGAGCAGTTGCTTTAATTGAACAGTTGTTCGCTTTCGAGAAACTGGCGAATACCGCAGAAAGTTGGGATCTGGAAGAAAACAATGCACAACTCGTGATGATCGATTCATTGTGATTTATATCCTGCCAAATCAACATAATATGACTGCCGTACAAGTAAGGAATGAACTGCAAGAAGTTCGCAAGGTTAACGTCAGCGATAGAACAATTTGGGAGAATACGTGTTGGTTTTTGCAGGTTTTATTGGTGAGAAATTTCTTTTAATGCGCGATAATACTCGTCTGCACGTGTCCAGAATTGTTAGAAACAGAAAGTGTCTTCATGACTTCGATGTTGAAGCCCTAAACTGGCCAGACATAGTCCCGACCTAAATCTCATAGAACACATATGGGAAATACTGGGAAGATGGATCAGACAACGTCAAGGGCAGCTGTTAACATTGCAGTAACTTAGGGATGAACTACAGGAAGACATTCAACACATAATTTTAGGTATGCAACTATGAAATTTCATTTTATAATCGTCTATTCTTTATTTATGTCATGTACGCAAATTCTCGTCGGACACATTTTATGCTAAAAATTGATGTTATCCATCTAAAATAACTATGTTTTTACCAACGGCGGTTCGTGGGTCAAGAGATAGGGAGGTCAATTAGAAAAGTTTACTGTATTACCTACCTTTTAAAATAATTTAAATTCCAAGCCGATCCTCCGGTCTTTTTGAGATGCAAAGTTGTCAATTACTTTTTCATTAAAGTCTTTTATCTTCTTTATTAATGCCCTTTCTATGGTAAGCATAGCTAAAGAAGATAACCTTTCCTGACCCATGGTATTTCTTAAAAATGTCTTTATTCTTTTTAAGGCCGAAAAACAACGTTCACTTTCGACGGTAGTCATAGGGAGAGTACACAGGATTTTTAACAGTTTGACACTTTCAGAAAAAGTATTGCACAAATTATTGTTAATAAAAAGCTGTAACAAAGCAACTGCACCTTCACTATTGGAAAAATCTTCTCGGCTATATAATACTTCTAATTCAGTTTTAAGTTTCAAATGATTTATGACTGGATACTCCGTTTTAACTAATTTAAACATATCTTGAGAAAAGCTTTTTTTATAATTTTTAAATCGATCTGCGTGAAATAACTGAGACACTGCTAAATGATTACTGAAGCCAAACCTGTTTTTTATCTCAGATGTAATTATATCACAAACTTCTAATGAAATTCTCCTGTTTGATTCTTCCGTTTTACATTTCTGGGCAGACTGCATGGATGTCTCCTCCAAATAGTTATTCAAAATTTTATTTTTGATGTCTTCAATTTTATTATTAAACTCCAAAAAATGAATAGCTCTATTTTTTTTATTTGTATGTGGGAGGTCATTGACCAAATGACCCTATAGAAGAACCTCCAGTGGTTTTTACACGTTTTGTTTACATTTAGAAAATTTTAATTGAAAATGCACCAATTTTTCTTGCTGTCTCACTTTTTGTGCTGATCAGTGTATATCACTATCTATTAATTATTTAACAAACAACCATTTGATATTAAAAAATCCAAACAATTTAATAAAATAAAAAAAATCTGATTTTCTTTTACTTTACATGATTTTATGCATTAACCTGACGAAGAAAGAAAAAAGTTTTTCCAAGTTCTACGAGTTTCAGTTGTTAAGCGAGTTAGCTACAAAATTTTATTTCTCGGTGCAGTTAGGATAGTATTTAGGCCTGAAATTCAGAAAAAAAATCGTGCAAGTCTATGTCTTAAAATAGTTCATTGCAGAGATACTCGTACACGAAGTGTAAGATTAAGATAATCAGTCATAAATGATATATGCTTACTATAGTTGTTAATTACAACATGTTAGAAAATTAGCTAAAGCCGCGTATAAGTTATTAAAGAAACAATTTTTTTTATCATCTCATCTCCATAAACGAATAGTTCAGGATAATAGTTCAACTAATGCCTACTTAAAAATATCCTGATGTAGAAATGCAATAAAAATATACGACTAAATACAATTGGTACATACCATAATCCGAATCATCAGAAAAATCATCCCTGTCATCCATCTCTAGGTCGGTAAAACTGGAATCTGTATCTGAATCGAGTGCAGTGTTTCCTGCACATGTGTTATTATCCTTACACGATGGTGCGTTGTCAAGATGTTCGCTAGTCCTATTCCTGGCCGTCTGCTCTTCACCTGACAGCTTGTTATAGTCCTTACGTGCCGGACGACTTTCTGGAAAATATGGGACTTGTTAAGTCGGCTGTGAACATTAAGTCGACGCTTGTGACAAACAGTATCCGCCAATTTCGAGTGAAATATGACGGACATATAAAACAATTTCGCGTCTTTTAAAGTGAGCCACGTGGATGTGCCTGCGAAGCGTGCTGGTTTAAATGCGTACCTACTTCTGGGAATTGGCAGGATAATTGCTTCCAGTGTTTTTATTTGTTTTATTTCAGAAAATAATAGAGCATAAACTAAACGCAAAAAGATGTGGAACGATCTTAAGTGCACAACTGAGAAGCTGTTTGCTTTTGAGGTACAGGGTTATTCATTATAAATTACCCACCCCTTATCATCGTTATTATTGCCTATAGAAAAAAAGTTTTAAATAAAAGTTATGTGGTTATGAGTCTTGTTAAAATGCTATCAAAAGTACAGTCGCGTGCAGATTTCAGGGAATACAAAAAAAATAATATATTTTTTTTAATGGGATACCCTGTATATTATTAAATTTTTGGAATGATCCTTTGTTCCTGATTTCAAAAATATACCATATGTTACCCCTACCATAAACCGTTTTTGAGTTATTAAACGTCGAATATCTTAGTTAAACTAGTTACTGTAAATATGGAAAAGTTAACATTATTAAAGTGAGCTATGAAAATGATAGCTATTATGTTTGATAAGTGACATTTCTTTAATAAAATAATCAAAATGGTTTACAGTGAGGAAGAAAACGTCCAAATATTTACTTGTTATATACAAAATAAAAATAAACGTGCAGCAAAAAGAGCATATAGGGTATTGTATTCAAAACGTACAACACCATCAGAAAATACGTTCAAATATATTTACCGAAAGGTGAATAATACCTCCAGTTTTAGTATAAAAAAAGCGTGTAGTTCAAGCAAACCCGGAGGAACAGCTAGATATATTGCTTCATCCATATTTATTCGCGAATAGACTTTTTTTGAAACATTGTATTATATTTTAGAAAATTCTGGATGTAGTAGGTATAAGTAATGCAGTCGATCAATTAGGTAAAAGTTATTCCAAAATCCAACGTACGTTAAAAAATAACAGCTACAGACCATATAAAATTTGACCCGTACAAGTTTTAACAGAGGCTCATATAAGGAAAAGGGTGGACTTTTGCCGCCAGATGATTCAAAACTTGGATGAAGATCCCGATTTTTTTACTAAAATATTAAGGACTGATGAATCATTCTTTTATACGGCAGGAGTTTTTAATAGGAAAAATCGAAGGTCGTGGGAAAACAAGCACAACAGAAAAAGATTGATAAAACAAATAAAAAAATCAGGAAGGAAAACTGTTATCGTTTGGAGGGAATTTTCAGAAACAGAATTGTTAGGCCTATATTTTATGATTATACTTTAACTGGAGTTACCTATCTGGAAATAATTATCCCAGAAGCAGAAAATATTCTTTTGCGGAATTTTCCGGCAGCCGAAATTGATGATATGATTTGGATGCAGGACGAGGCAACTCCGCATAGTGTCCTACCCGTTCGAGATCATTTGAATAATGTATTCCCAATATGGATAGGAAATAATGGACCTATTAAATGGCCACCTAACAGTCCGGATTTGAACTCTATGGATTATTTTTTTTTGGGATTTTCTAAAAGATTCTCAATAATAATAATAATAATAATAGTGTTCAAATCATTAAAGACAAGATTTGACTTGCAATAAACAATCTGAATGTAAATAATTAAGGTCTTTCCGGTGCAATTATAAATATAAGAAGACGTTATCAATTATGCATTGACAATAATGGTGGACACATCGAACATTTTTTATGAGTTATCATTTATTTATATTTAAATATCCTAAATAAATCTTTGTTATCTATTTTGTATAAATATTTGGTTTTTTCTTCCTCAGTGTAAACCATTTTGATTATTTCATTAAAGAAATGTCACCTATCAAACATAATAGTTGTCATTTTCATAGCTCACTTTAATAATGTTAACTTTTCCATATTTATAGTGACTAGTTTAACTAAGATATTCGACGTTCAATAACTCAAAAACGATATATGGTAGGCATAACACATGGTATATTTCAAAGGATCATTCCATAAATTTAATAATATACAGGGTATCCTATTTTAAAAAATATTGTATTTTGTACCCTGAAATCTGCACACTACTGTACTTTGGATAGCATTTTAACAAAATTCAGTCACAACCATATAACTTTTATTTAAAACTTCTTTTCTATAGGCAATAATAACGATGATAAAGGGTGGGTAATTTATAATGAATAACCCTGTATATGATATTTTTGGCATATTTATACAGGCAAAATGTGATATTAATAAAAAAAGGAGATCCTTAATAAAATAAAATTTCTATATAATCCAATATTCATCGTGGTACGTAGCAGGGAAGGTAGTTGTTTAATAAGAAAATGTTTGCACTTATCTGTAATAAGGTTTTGTAAAGGTAATAAAATGCTTAGTATTTTCTAGTAAGTATCGGTGTCAATTTTGAAAGTCTCCTCACAGCAAGCCAATTTTGTTTGTCAACGAACTTATCCTTTTCCTCAGCCTCTTGAACGTCTGAACTGAATTTGGAAGCCTTATACAGGGTGTTCCAACCAATAGTAGGCACCCTGAATAACTTTGGAGATAAAATGTTTTTGAAAAACTGGTGAAACACGTCGACCTTGTTTCCAAGGGGGACATATTTTAATGTAATACTTGTATACCTGTCATCATCCCTCTACCCTACACGGTCACCCCCTCAAAAATTCAAATGACAGGGGGGGTCGAGTGATACATCTTTTGAATGGTCTTTCAATTCCCTAGATAACTGTGTATTTATTTTTTACTTTTATCGATTCGTTCTTAAGAAAAATAATTTTCTTTTTGATGATTACATACAATCGAAATCGTTTAAGAAATCTAAAATACACGGCACTGGGTATTGGAATTTATAAAAAAAAAATACATTTTTTAGTGCTCTCAAATCAACACGAGTTTTTTCGACAAAAAACACTTTCCTTGTCCGTTTAGTTTTAGAATAATAAAAGACTCGTAAATATTTGATTGTCCTTGAACATTAATTTGTTCACAACCAATTTTAAATCGAGATACATTTTACCAGAGTGAGTTCTCAAAATGGTTTATACCCTTCAGGAGAGAATAGAAATTGTCAGCATTTATTTTAAAA
The DNA here is from genome assembly GCA_029963845.1 of Rhamnusium bicolor. Taxonomy (NCBI): domain Eukaryota; kingdom Metazoa; phylum Arthropoda; class Insecta; order Coleoptera; family Cerambycidae; genus Rhamnusium; species Rhamnusium bicolor. The sequence goes on along the minus strand of JANEYF010005553.1, from coordinate 147,814 downwards.
ACGATAATTGTGCTAGAGCTACGGAGCGCATATTCAATAGAAATTACCCAGATAGAAGGGTTGGTTCTCAGTATGTTTTACAATTATTGACAAAATTTATGGAAACAGGTTCTGTAGGAAACAAAAACATGAACCTCAGCAACCGATTAGGAATGAAGCAGTCGAAGTGGCAGTTCTAGGTCATTTGCAGATGGATAATACTCAATCGATCGGGAAAGTAGCTGAGGCTTCCGGTGTATCACGAAGCAGTGTTCATCGAATTGTAAAGGCCCACAAATTTCATCCATATAAATTTAAATTGGTACACGAATTAAACGAAGATGATCCCGGTCGGCGGCTTGAATTCTGTGAGATTTTTTAGTGAACAATTAAACGGTAATGCCAATCTACTGTACAATACGTGTTTTTCTGATGAATCGACATTTCAGTTAAATGGGGAGGTAAACAGGCATAATTGTAGGTATTGGAGTGAAACCAATCCACATTTGTTCATGGAAACTCATACCCAAAGGCCTCAGAAGTTAAATGTTTGAGCTGGTATCTTAGGGGATCACATTGTCGGGCCGTTTTTTATTCCTGACAATTTAAATGGCGAAAGGTACCTCGATCTGTTAGAAAATAACATCGACCCAATGATTACCCAAATCCTCGAAGAAGACGATAATCTTTTAGAGGGCGAACTGTTTTTTCAACAGGATGGGGTACCCCACATTTTGCTATAGCAGTCCGTCAATTTCTGAATAATCGGTTTCCTGAGCGATGGATTGGAAGGAGAGGTCCTGTGGAGTGGCCCGCTAGGTCACCCGATTTAGCTCCCTTGGATTTCTTTCTGTGGGGACATTTGAAATCGAAGGTATTTGCAACGAAACCCGCATCTCTGGAAGAGTTACGTGAAAGAATTGTTCGAGAATGCCGTTTATCGACTCCAGATGTATTCAGAAATATTCGTACAGAATTTCAAGATAGATTATACCACTGTATGGAAGTCGGTAGGGATCATTTTGAACAATACATACGATAATTTAAACTGCTTCTTTTATTTTTATTTTCCGAACCTAAAATAATGAAATAATTATTTCTCAGGAACGAATCGTTAATGTTTTAAAAAATACACAGTTATGTAGAGAATTGAAAGACCTTTCGAAAGATGTATCACTCGACCCCCTTTGCCATTTGAATTTTTGAAGGGGTGGCCGAGTAGGGTAAAGGGATGATGATACGTATACAAGTATTACATTAAAATATGTCCCCCTTAGAAACAAGGTTGACGTGTTTCACCAATTTTTCAAGAAAATTTTATCTCCAAAGTTATTCAGGGTGCCTACTTTTCGTTGGGACACCCTGTATACATATAGACACGCAGACAGTATATTTTGCTGAAATGATTTCTTGTCGTATTATATCGACACTGTTTTTTAGTTAAGACGTAAGGGCTAAGTTGGCGAGTACCAAATAATGTAAAAATGTAAATAAATACAAAGAAATAACAGAATTAAGAAATAATGAATGAAATTTTTGTTATTAGCAAAACAAATTTATTTTAATCAAAGAAATTATTTTACAGACACTGCATGTTTCAAATAATCACTAACAAATGAGATATGCGAAGTTACTACCGCAGTCACGCATGAAAACTCAACTTTGGTAATAGCTACATTTTAGACAAGTAACATTTGGCATAATGCAGTAAAACTTTGTCGAAGCATACTGTCTGCTGCTGAAAACTTTCACCATTATCTAATAACTGCATTTAATAAAATTGGATATTTTAACATCCTGATTTATTGACGAATTAATTACTTTAACATTCAAAATTAACATTAACAAAGTATAATGACTTTTAACTTTGACAAAGATTGGTTACCATTACAAAGCTTTTTTCAGTTCACAGGTACAAGAGAGATTCTAATTGATTAAAATTTACTTCACCCCTATCCCGAGAAGTTCTACTCCTCTATTCAGCTCCCAAAGGTCATTTCATTTGTTTTTTTAACTTTCGGGGACCTAAACATTTATTTGCAGTGGACTGATGTTTAATTTATCCTAACGCCATTTTGGAGTGTGCAAATTTTCTCTTCTGTAATTATGGTTATACTTTGTACATTTTTTAAAAGTAATTTTAAAATAAAAATAAAATAAACGTGGCACTGATAAATGATACTTAAATTACTTTCAAACATAGTATGAGTTTTCAATTCGCTTATTGATAAAACTGTAATTTATGCCCTGTGATAAATTACCTTTCCAATAAATCGGCCGGATACTGTTATAACATCCAATATCTATATTCAGGAACACAAATTATATTTTTAATTTGCTAGAAAGCCGCTTTAAGCTCACAGAGTAGTTTTTCAGGTCCCGATAGGTTGTGCTAATTGAAATTTGTAGAATTCCATTCGTTCCCAGCAGTTTTAGTAATGGATAAACTATGTTCTTTTCCTATTCCCGCGGAGATCCAGAATGGATAGCAACTGAGATTGTCAATAAGAAATATGGAATAAACCGGTAATTTTTATTATTAACCGTTCCAAACGGAAAAGTTTTTTACTGTGTTGAACACTATATTAAAGTTTTAAGAAAATTTAATTACCAGTTACCTTCATTTGGAGATTCAGAAGGATTCTATCTATTAATTGTGCTCATACAACATAGAGCTCTACTATGTGATTTGACGATTGTTGGTTTGCTTGGATTTTCCTCTCGTAGTAACAAAGGACCACCATAGTCTACTCCAACGTTGCACAAAGGCAACATATTAAAAGGTATTAAACACATTTTAACATTCATTCTTCTTTTTATATTATTATCAGTGCATTGTGGCACAAATTTCGCATCGGATGCGATTATATTTACTATAAAAACATTTGCCACTTTGACTTATGCTAAAACAGTAAGGAGCTCAGTTTGTAAGTAATTTTTATCTTGTTTTTATAAAAACAGTTATTACATTTTCTTACGGAATTTTTAAGGGGCCTAGTCGGGAAAAAGCTTTGGATAGCTGTGGCACTCTCTAGAAAGTTTTTATACATGCGCCGCTGAATAATTTTGCTCTTGACTATACCTTCACTGGACGTTTTATTCACCGACTTCATTGAGGTGCGATTCCCGATAAAGGTAACACTTCCTTGCTCCATTTGTAGTGACAAAGATACTTATTTAGAAAATTCATTTTAACCAAATAGTACGGAATAAAAGTTTGAAACTTGCTGAGCATAATTATGAAGATTCATTCTAGACGACATGTATGAATTTTACCTCGAATTTTACTGATTGGTATCATAATTCAGGAGCTAATTACGTCCAAATTTCACTTATATTTACAGTATAAATTTTCCCTACATAAAGTGAAAATTAATTAAAATAGATATACATGTACCCTCTAGTACACTTTTAACTACTCTTCCTCCAAATTTGGTATAATTTGACCAAACCGTATGGAAGAAATAAATTTTGAAAAATTACCTTACAAACACTGGTTCGATTAGCCCTCTTAAGGTCTACATTTTTTCATTCTTTTTTACATATCTATAAAGCTTGCTCTCTGTAGTGTTCTTTTTTCAAACTAAATTGTGTACTGGATTGGCAAAGCCTTGCTTTTTCTAGTAGTATTAAGATTATGGATGTTGATAAAGCTATATTTACAATTATGCTTGTGCGAAGTGAGAAGTGAATTTTCCTTTGAGACTGACGCAGGGATTATATTATACTCTGTATTGATGTTAGATTTTCATTGTCGAATATAAAATTCAATCCTCTACATTTTATGAGAATTTATTTTTCCATTCAAGAGTTGGCCGCCTTCTATAGAAAAATATCGTTTCAATAAACTGCTTGTGTGTATCATACACGATCTCGGTGGTCGTAATTGAAATATACGTTGATATAGACCAATCAAATTAAGTAAAAGTCAGTCCCACTTTCACGATAATTTCCAACCATTCCCGACCAATACCATATGATTCAGTATGTTTTTGAATTCTCATGGTCAATTTTGCCGTACGTTATATGAGCAAGAATTTAATTTATAAACAATTAAAGTTGTGAAAATGATGAAAATCGATGTTTCTGAATGTTCAACTTCAAACGCTGCGAAAACGGCAACAGATAGAGAAAAATTGCTCAGGACATTTTTTATAGAGCGTTCAATTCCCTTCAAAAAAGTCCGCGACGACATATCTCTACGATGAATAGTTAAGGCGTTACAATGAGTTAAATGTTTATTATTATAGATTTATTGGGGTCAAAATAAAATAAGAAGGTTTAGTGCCATATCCCCCAAAAAAAACAATTATGCAGCTACGGACACGTGTTTCGGAGTTATTGCCCCTCATCAGCGTATCGTAGCTAAAGAATTAGATCTAGGATGGGATAGATCAGGAACAAGAACTAAAATAAAGCTGGAAAGTACAGTACACAGTACTCAATTAGTGCATTCATGTTCCCATATGCCACAATTGGGGCCTCAATGATCACAGTCAACACACAGAGCTCTATGTGTACTGCCCGTTTCCACCAGGCAAATACAAACAAAATAATATAGATTTATTGGGGTCAAAATAAAATAAGAAGGTTTAGTGCCATATCCCCAAAAAAACAACTTAGATCCTAGATCCAATTCTTTAACTACGCTACGCTGATGAAGGGCAATAACTCCGAAACACGTGTCCGTAGCTGCATAGTTGTTTTTTTGGGGATATGGCACTAAACCTTCTTATGTTTATTATTTTTCTACTGTGTACTGGTCAGCTGTATACGCAACGCGTATCCACTTTTTTCCACATAAGAAACAATTTTCTTCGAAATTAAATTGCGGCACACTTAAACGACGTGGGTATCGCTCTTTTGGAATTCCAGAGCCAGGCTTCAAATTATCTTTTGAGGAATACGCTTTTCTACACTTATCATGAACAGTAACTTCATTAACATTTTCTATTTGATTCCATTTCTTATCCCCACGTTTCTTGCTGTTTTCTATAAACGATTCGATTCCCTTTTGTTTTACTGTTACAGTCTTGCCCATTTGCAGAGTTCCTTCACATATAAAACAATTTTATTCTAGCGACATTTTTGATCGGTTTATTTTATATTAATCAACAGCACAACCACAATGATAATGTAAAAATTGCTCACAACCAGTACACTGTATAACTGCGTTATAACTGCGACGACTATTAGCATCAAACTGAACAGCTCATAACTTAATAATAATTTATCTTATAACTTATAATTTTCCAGGTCTTTGAGTATGCATAAAAGTATATAATAATTATATCTAGACTAAAAAAGTGATAAATACATTTGCTAACGTTGTAAAAATAAGAAAATTATGAAAGATTTACAGCAAGTCTACTTTCAAATGTTCTGCGCAGGCGGCCATTACGCGGCATACGAGTCTGTTGATCGCGCATGCGCGTTACTTGTACAGCTGACTGATATACAGCAGAAAAATAATAAATATTTAAATCATTGTAACGCCTTAACTGTTCATCGTAGAGATATGCCGTCGCGGACTTTTTTGAAGGGAATTTAACGCTCTATAAAAAATGTTCTGAGCAATTTTTCTCTATCTGTTGCCGATTTCGCAGCGTTTGAATTTGAACATTCAGAAACATCGATTTTCATCATTTTCACAACTTTAATTGTTTATAAATTAAATTCTTGCTCATATAACGTACGGCAAAATTGACCATGAGGATTCAAAAACATACTGAATCGAATGGTATTGGTCGGGAATGGTTGGAAATTACCGTTTTCAAAAACCCTTAATTTTACTGGTCTAATAGTTGGTTGACTGTTTTTTATGTAAACCGTTAATAAATATGAGAATTATAAGAATTTTTTAGGCTCTATAAATACTTTTAGAATCTAATTACCGCCAGTTGTGATGTGGAAATAATTCATTATTTAGTTATAAGCTTTATAAGAAAGGCATTGTGATGGTGTCTAGATTTAAAATGATGTCCTGGAGACATTTCTAGAACTTATTTACTCGATAAAAGAAAAAGCAATTTCAATAACAGTTTCTTTCAGAAATATGAAGATACAGTGCTGGGTAATGTTCTATTATTATTAGTCCATTCAAAAGCTGATTTGAAAAGACGCAGATTTCGAGTAGATTTAGTTAATATTAATAATATAGCTAAGTATTTAAACTGTGTAGGTTGGTTCCAGAGGTGGCCCAAGATAGCGTTACTAGTATTAAACTTGAATTAAATAGCTGTCAGTTTAGACATAAGGATGGAACTAGAACTGCTCGTGAAGAGCTGGGAATGTTCAGGAAAATTCTAGACCATACATGGATGAATACATAAAGAATGAGATTGAATTCAAGAGTCCAGCCTTAATTTGGAATAGTACGAATAAAGAAGAAATAAGTTAGTGACTAAAATAGCGATTTCTTAATGTTTAATTGTGATTATAGTTTTATATAATATAGAAGTATTTTTACAACGTTTATTATAAGAGTTGCAGAACTCCCTACACAAATTTATCTAAAAATTATGTTTAAACTATCCATCGGGTTGGTGGTGTGAAAGGGAATGGTGCGTACTTCCACCCAGACCACTCGGATTCAAAATCAGGCCGAACTAAGTTGATGAGATATAGTGAATCGGCGAACCTAAATGGTGATGGTAATGGTGAGGAGGCTGACGCCTGGCAAGTAGGCCACAGACGGGCCCTTTTTACCAACCCCCAGCTGTCCCCTCAGCCATGTGCTTCTCTTGCTCCCTCATCGAATCTTTCCGACCTACTGATGAAGGTCAGGATGTCACTCATTGCGAGGGAGCTCATCTCCTCCTTTAGAAGCGCCTCAGAACCGAAGATACTGTGTCTCAGGCGCCCAAACGCTTCACATTGTCCCAGGAAGTGGTAAGATGTCTCTTCATCACTCCTGCATCTTGGACATGTAGGGTCTTCCTCAATACCTATCAATGATAGATGCCTCCTAAGTCTGCAGTGGTCTGTCAGAACACCGATTAAGAGATTCAGAGTTTTACGACTCCGTCCCAGCAACCAGGCCGATCTCGATTTGTTCGGCCCCGTCACAAAATCTCGGGTTTGCCTGCAGGCCCTGTTGGTCCTCCAGTGCGTCCTCAGTGTCTCGTGGGCCCACTCATTGAGGGCCGTTGTGACCTGCCTTCTTGAAATACCTAACATAGGCTCAGGCCCGTGACAGGGTTCCTCGGCTCCGAGTCTAGCTAATTCATCGGCCTTCTCGTTGCCTGGAACTCCCATATGTCACGGGACCCATGCCAGTCTCACTTGCTTATGCCTGGCCAGCTCTCCTAGGGCATCCCCACACTCCTGGATAAGAGCTGATCTCGTCTTGGGAGAGCACACCGCCTTTAGAGCAGCCTGGCTGTCGGAGCAGATGTATATTATCTGTTCCGCCCCATTCCTAACCTCAGCCCTACCTGCTACCGCTAAGATGGCGTAAACCTCTGCCTGGAAGACCGTGGTGTACGAGCCTAGAGAGAATCGGCGAACCTACTCGCATCACTATATTTCAAAAAGGATGTATCTGCGATGTGAGCTGTACCACACAACAAGGTATTTTGGCAAAATGTCCAGGTTAGGGTGCTAATGCTTACACAAGCTCTAATTAGCTAATCCTTTAGCATCTGTGACAGGTTTTGCTTGCGGAAATAGGTCAAAATTTTAAATTGTAAATAGTGGACTTTTACCAGCTTTAGATTTACAAATAACTAGTATTAAATATGGATCTGACTACACTTAACATTTATTAAAAGTAACAGCTGTGAGCTTTAATAAACTATTCATTTTCTAAATAAACAAAGAAAATTTGCTTTTAAATGTTTCAAAATTGTATTTTCACTCTACACGTGTTTCGGCTTTTTAGGCCTTTTCAAGAGTACAGATGAGAGGTACTAAATTATAATTTGTGTTCCTTGCTTATATTGAATGTTACATCTGGCAACTTATACTAATAAAAATCAGTCATACCGCCAGAACAAACATATAAATTTAAAATAATGAACCCCTTATCTCCATTGTCCTACGGACTACCTAAAATCCATAAAGAAGACAATCCTCTTAGACCAGTTGTATCCTACATAAATGCCCCATCCTATAAACTTTGAAAGGAATTAAATAATTTACTATCTGCTCTCATAAATTTTGAATCGAGATATTCAATCAAAAATTCCTTTCAGTTCATAGAAAAAAGTTAAAAACCTAAGAACTCCTAGAAATGCGAAATTAGTATCTTTTGATGTGAAAAGTCGTTTTATTTCAATTCCACTACAAACTTTATTTAATATAATAGACTAACTTATAAATAATTCAGATATAAGCGCAGAAAAGAAAAAAGAGTTAAATATCATTATTAAAAATTGCACTAACCAAAATTATTTTAAATTTAACGGAGGAATTTATAAGTTGTTAGACGGATTACCGATGGGTTCACCAATCTCTCCTTTATTAGTCGAAATTTTCATGTCAGATTTTGAAAATAAATTATTCAACACCAAAATCATTTTAATAGAAAATGTGTTCTTTTAGATACGCTATGTAGATGATGTATTTTGCATTTGGAAAGGTACGGAAAGACTGTTAAAACAATTTCTAAATTTACTTAACTCCTTTAATGAAAAAATTCAGTTCACGTTAGAAAAAGAAAATGAAAACAGTTTAAACTTTTTAGACGTCAACATAAAAAATCATAATTGTTGTTTAGAATTCGATATCTACCGTAAACCTACCTGTACAGATACAGTAATACACAATAGTTCTAACCAGTCTTTCCAAATAAAAATGTCATCGTTTCATAGTTTTCTTCACCGTCTGCTAACCTTTCCTTTAAGTCCAAACAATTTTGAAAAAGAAGTCAACACAATAAAACAAATAGCAATGAATAATGGATACAAAGAAAGTATCATAGATAATTTAATAAAAACAAAACAAAAGAAAAATCTGTATAAGGAGTTTTATGCTGGTTCTGTACAAGACGCCAATATCATCCATAAATGTATTAATTATAGATCTGGAATTAGTGATAAAGTCAGCAATAAATTAAGTAAATTAGGTTACAAAACAATCTCTGGAAATAAAAATAACCTAGGAAAAATGTTAATAAACAATAAGGATAAAACAGAAAAACTACAAAAGACAGGAGTGTATGAACTAAAATGCAGTGACTGCGCCGCTATATACATTAGCCAGACTGGACGTAACATAAAAAAAGCGACTTGAAGAGCATAAAAAGTCTATTGTAAACAACGAATATAGCACCGGCATGTCAACACACTGTATAGAAAACAATCACTTTATAAATATGGATAATGTAGAATTACTTAATTCCGAAAAGAAAAGCAAAAAATTAGACTTACTAGAAATATTAGAAATTAAGAAAGCTTCCAAAAATGAAAAAACGATTACAAATGAACAACAAATATTCGCAGGTCACCACATTTTAGATAAAGTAATTTAACTTTTCTAAAAAAAATTCCAAATCTTTCAAACCATTTTTATTAGTATAAGTTGCGAGATGTAACATTTAATATATAAGCAAGGAACACAAATTATAATTTAGTACCTCTCATCTGTACTGCTGAAAAGGGCCTAGAAAGCCGAAACACGTGTAGAGTGAAAATACAATTTTGAAACATTTAAAAGCAAATTTTCTTTGTTTATTTAAAATATTTAATAATGTTTCACAAGGAGCCAACCGCAGAATCAGTACAATGTATTCATTTTCATAACACTGTTGTTTTAAGCATTAACTGACAAGTCATTTAGTTCTACATGAAATATTTGCCTGTAAATTTTACTGAAATCAGCTTTGCTTTATAATTGATTGTTGTTTTTGTCGATCGATTTTAATTAACATTCATTGAATACATTTATTTACAAAGGGAAAACTCACGTGGCCGCAATATGTACCACTTGCATGTGTATATTATTGTTTTAATGTATTTTGTTTTGTAACTATGCATCCACTTTAGAAATAACAGCATAAAACCAATACAGAGTGAGGTGAACTGTGTTTGAAAACAGACAAAAATATGATCAAAACCTGTAGTTTCTTGTGAATTGTGTATTATCATTTTTATTGGAGACAGATTAAAATTACGTACTCCTCGTACCCAACTCGAATACTCGAATGAGATCATTAACCGTGTTCTGTATTATAAAAAAAAATAAAATTTGTTCATTTTCTCTAGGTCCAGTTTTTTCATTTGGTCATTTCTTGTTCACCGTGTTGAGGATTTGTCTTTGCCGAATCAAGATTCATTCACTGTTTTTTTTTTGTAAGTCATAATGTCAATACTACGGTTGACAGTTGACTGTACTTTTGAGGAATTGACGGATATGCATTTTTTTGTGAGCGTGCTAATGAGAATTGCTACGTAATGAAACATCTACGACGAACATTATCCTGATCCGCCAGTCGCTAAATAGCAGAATATTTGTCTCGATCCATCGCCGTTTACGAGAAATTGGGAATTTGAAAACAAAAACCAACGAAAGAAGAAGGGAAAGATTCGTAAGAACAAAACAGTTGGAAGAAAGAGTCCTAAACTTCATTGTCAATAATCCTGGCAGAAGTACACTTGGTTTCAAAAAAAACTGGTACAACTCTTGTAATCGAAAATCTTAATAGTTTAGTTGTGTGCATATGTCTGTAAATAAGGCTGGCCAGGCATGTCGAGAGGGGGGTGGAGAAGAGGTGATTTACCCCGGACCTGAGTTTTTTGGAGGAGATCGGTTTTCGTTGTGTTCTTAAACTTATTAAACCTTTCTCTTTTATTTTATTCAAATGGAATTTAAAAAAATAATTAGAAAATAACTTTTTCAAAACATTTTCAAGCCTGCAATATTATTGTTTAAAAAAATATTTGTTACGGATAATTCTACTAATGGTTGTAATTAAAATGCTAACTGAATAATGATAATTCTATTTTTAAAATAAGAACACAAAAATACCACTTGAGATTAAAAAAAATGTAAACAATGCAAACTAAACATAGAAATACAATAAAGAAATAAAATAAATGAACTTCAATTACGTAATACAGATTTAACTAATATTTTGTCATTGCTCCATTAGCGTCTAAAACTGCCTGAAGTCTTGCAGGCATGGACAAAATCAGATTTCTTGCAAGGTCAACTTCTTGCAACAAGTTCTCCCAAGTGTCTTCAATTATCCCTTCCAATTCTTGGGCATTATTTGGATGGTTATTTAATTTTCTTATATGTTTCACCATTAGTCCCCATACATTTTTAATTGGATTTAAAACTCTATGTTTTTATTAAAAAACACGATGGGCCGTATGTATGGAGCAGTTGTCTTGTTGGAAAGTAAAATTATTTTCCGGAAACACCTCTATTACTGACGGCAACATAATATTGTCTAATCTTTCAATATATTTACTGGAATTGAGATGACCACCACTGTTCCAACACACACCTAACCCATTTAGGCTCATCCAAGCCCAGACATTGACTGAAAACCTTCCTGATATTTGTGGATCGAAAGTATATTTTTCGTCGTATCTAGTGGAAGGAGGCCTATTATACGCGAACATGTCCATCGTTACAGGATTTAAAAACCTTTTCGTCAGAAAAGACAACTTGTCCCCAGAAGTTTTCATCATTGATTATATAGTTGAGTGCAAAAATAATCCTACCCTGCTTCTTTTCTTCTGAAAGTTTGTATTTTTTAGCCGCTGAACAACTCTTCAAGTCGCTTTGTAGTTTTATTCTTCTGCAAGCAGTAGATACGAAGCAGGGAAATTTGTCTCTGAAATTGCATTTACTGCAGTCTGAAAAGGGTTTTCTATTAGGTAATTTATAAGATTTTCATCTTCTTGATTATTGCTCTTTCTGGGCCTACCGAAACTAACTTTACAGGATACCGTTTGGTTGGTTTCCCATTGTTTTTTAACACTCATTATCCTGGTTTTACTCACACTGTATTCAGCAGCAAGTCTTCTTATGGACCAACCATCTTCAATTTTAGAAACAATTCGAAATTTTTGAATATCTGTTAGATGTCGAACCATTTTTAATAATGACGCCACTGATTAACGTCAAAGTGACATTTGTAAGATTATTAATATTAATCAAAGAACGAATGATTTACATAGCTAAAAGAAAGTGTACCAGTTTTTATTGAAATCAAGTGTACAAGAACAATTGCCAATATTGAACACGTTTCCAATACGACTGTTTGGGAGGCTCCTCATATGCAGCTACTGTATTCCTATCATATTCAAGCAGCTTGCAAATTTTCCCCTTCTTGAGGAGTATTGTCAGTGGTTACTCAAACTCAAGATCAACAACTCTTTCAGCCCATAGTTCTATTTACTGATGAAGCTGGTGTTACCTGAGGAGATATTAATTACCGCAATAATCATGTCTATGCTGATGAGAATCCTCATGTAATTGTCCAGAGAAAACAGAACAGTGTGGTATCAATGCATGGGCTGGGATCATAGGGGATCACCTTATCGTGTCGTTTGTATTACCAAGATGTTCAGCAGGTGAAGATTATTAATTTTTCTAGCATGATGGTACCTCTGTCCATTTTAGTAGAATACCAGTGAATTTCTAGATGAAAATTATCCTCAACGATGGATTGGGCGTGAAGGACCAATAGCTTGTCCTTATCGCTCGCCAGACCTTACTCTCCTGGACTTATTTTTGTAGAGACATCTAAAATCACTGGTTTATGCAGTTCATTTCTCGTCAGAGGTCAAAGGACTGCTGGGCGAGTATTTGAAACTCTTGGAATATTCCAGGGAGTAAGAAGATGAATAATCAGGCGTGCTAAGGCGTAGAGGCAGACAGTTAGAACATTTCTTCTGATCTCATGTGTGTTGTTTCAAAATTAGTTTTATGCTTACACAAATAAAGTATTTTCGCAAAAAAAAAGTCGGGAACCACTATCATAGAACAAAAGCATTTTAGTTACTACGTAAACGAAATGAAAATCGTCTACTGACTGACTTTCACTTACGACATGACAAAATTGATCAAAAATATGAAAAAATTGATGTTTAAAAAATGGTATGTACTTAAATTTCTTTGATTGTAAAGTTAGCAGAATAAATATTCCATTTTACATGATTTCAGACAAACAAAATAAATCGTACAGGAGATATCTGAATCTGGGAAAGGCAAATATTATCGCTCTCATAGCCGGTACCACACAAATCAATTGTATTTCCATTCAGACAATCCTAAGCAATAAATTATGTATCCAGCACATTTACATTAATCAAAGGTATTCCATTCGGAATCGGTCTGAAATATTCAGCACTCAACGAACTGTCAAGAGTAGTGATGTTAATTTTATTCAGAATTCGTTTATTGATTTGCATGTCATAAATATTTATTTAAATTAATCGGCCCTTCGTAATACTGAATGGGCTGAATAATTACGGAACAAAAGTTCCGTCGCGTCATTCATTAACGTTTCGCAATGCATTGCGAACTAATTTCAAACAAGAAAACTTTTAACTGTCGCAAATTAAACTGTGGCTCTGCTGTAGAAACAGCTAATATATTTGTTCTTGATATTTACTCGACGTAGATTAAGGCTTCCTTTTTTTATTGTTTACATTGTACAAGGCACGTAAAGGTTTTGTCGACTTCTGTTGTTTGGAGACCAGGTACGGTCCGCTTCTTGCCTTTACTTTTTAACACAAACATTAATTTCATGCATACACAGTGTACCGTAATTCCCGCTCACGCCTTCTAAACAGAATGAAATATATCAGAATATCAAAAATATTTTTTAATCTCAACTATTGAAATCGTTTGTTCCTAGTCATCAGTAACAGAAGAATATACTAAACACACACCATATTATAATGCATTAGAAGCTTACAATGCATTGTCAATAGATTTAAAAGAGGTAGCTGGAATTTATCAATTCAAGAATAAATTGAAAACATTTTTAATTGAAAACGTATTTTATTCATCAGATGTTTATTTTAATTATATCCATTTAAATTAGTTTTGTTACTGACAATGCCAATGCCATTTTTTCGTCTTGTGGATTTACAGCAATAAAGTTATGTTATTTTATTTACTTTATTTTTATTTTTTTATTCACTTTCAATAATTGTTAGGAGGTTTACTTTGCGATAAATTAGCGGTTGGTACTTAAATTCTCTCTAGAGTAATGAATAAGCCTGGCCAAGGTCATTTATCCTACAGAGACGTACTGGGTATGCATCATATCATAGTACTTGAATAAGTACCATAATAAAAACAAAAATATTTTATATATTGTGATGTATGTTTTTGTACTATTTCGTTCGCTTTAAATTCTTTTTTATGTATTTCCTTATATTTTGTAAGCTTAGTGCTGCACATTATTATTAAACTGTTAAATGACGTTCACACATGTACATTGTATATCTAAGTGATAACTAATAATAAATAAATAAATAAAATAAATGGAAATAAATTTTATTAATACTGGTACACTTTATAAAAATATGTACCAAACTCACCTTCTTAAGCAGATTTATGAAGTAGCTTGGTTGTCGCTATCAGAAACTAGAGCACTTTTATAATAACTGTGTAGCATCAGATATGTTTCTATAGTTGTCTTAGTAAGCGATATTCGCTTTGGTGAAAAAATATGTTTTTATTTTGAAAAAGACCGTTCGATATCTACGGAAGTAATACAGGCATAAGTAAAACACTCTGTGAACTCACTTAACGCAACTGTGAATGCACCATCACAAATTAGTCTTAATTTGGCAAAATCAGGATCTTTCCGTAATACACACTCGAATTTTTCAATAACGGGCTTATTTTTTGCGTCATTTATAGTCTGTAGCTTTGTATTTACGTCGTTCACTATTTGCTGCGATTCCACTAACGACAACGAAGTATTTTACAATTTTTTTATTGCGTCGTGTAGTCCTCTATAACTGTTATAAATAGTTTTTAAATCTGTTTCAAGGGAAACATCTTGAAAGTTTGTCTGGCTTTCCTTAATAGCTGCAGCCTCGTTAGGGTTGAACTGTAGTATCACAGCTTTTATTTGTTGAAAATAGTCAGCATAATAAAAAACTGCCTTCAGCCACCTTCTCCAACGTGTAAGAATCGGCTCTGGTGGTTCCGGAATACCAGGACACAGTGTGTGAAATGCTCCAAGCCGTTTAGGAGATTTGAGAAATACTTTTTTTTTATTTCCTATTAATGCATCTACCTCTGGAAAACATTTTCGAATCGTTTCTGCTACAAGATGGAACGCAAGCACTTTACACGTAACATGTAAAAACTTACAGTCGTCTTTTTGGAGAAAACGGCCCACCAAACGCATTGTTGCAGCACCGTCGGTCACAAACGTCAACACTTGACTTGTTGATAGTTCAAATTTATCGAAAGTCTCCAACACCACTCGCGTAATTGTTTCGCCAGTACACGCAGTTAGTCTTTTGCTAGCTAGTACAAGTGAAAATGTTGGTTTAACAGGGTCAAGTACACGTACTATAACATTTAAAATAGCATTTTTTTTACAATCTGTCGTCTCGTCAACACATCCTATTTACAATGTCTTCACGAATATTTGGTACATATCTACGGAACGATGAACGACTTGGTAAATTCACTTGGGGATTGTATTTATTCCAGAACTCCCGAAATGCTGGTTTATCCAATATGCGCAGGGGAACATCACAGGCAATCAGCATTAACAGTAAATCAAACATAAACTGAGGTTCCAAAGAAGACACGCCATTTTTTATTTTTATGCCAGTTACTATTGACATGAATTTTACAGCCGTATTTATTCCAGCACACTAAGTCTTGATTACAAACTTTACAAATTATTTTACATCCATCATAGAATAAATCCGGAAATTCACCGACAAGTTTTTTCACTTTATCAGCGTACGGTCGTTTTCTACTCTTTACGCTCAACATTATTTATTATTTATTAGTACTCTATGCATCTACCGGCAGAAAACAACTGAAGTGTGTCGTGTCATCGTCATCGTAAACAAGCGTGCGATAGCATTGATATTGCGCCCGACCCTGAATCTACCATCGCCAGGCCAGAACTATTAAGATAGTCCCAGCTATTGAGTAGCGAATCAGTGGATCAATTATATTTTGTAACCTTGCTCTGATTGGACAGTTTCGATTCGGAAGTCAGTGTTGCCACCTAAAGTGAGACACGAACTTATTACCGGTAGGAAGAAACAGGATCCGAATATTTTCAACTCGGGATGTTCGTCATTGAACAATTCTTAGGGTAGTATTTTAAAATTACGCTACGTGGGGGAAAATCTAAATTTAATTTTCATCAAAAATTATTGACGCACGAAATCTTCACGCTTTGATTTTTGACAGAAAATTTGTAGGTTAAAATTTTAAAATCTGTTATGGAGTGATATTTAACGTAAACAAGTTAAGGTCACTTCTGGTGGACCTGGAAGTGTAGAATTTGGTAATTAATTAAAAAAAATAGTTATTATGTTTGGGGTTATCATATTTTAATATTTTTACATTAAAACATATACGTATAAATCATAAGTTCATTTTATAGTCGCCCAAGATAATGCGTGGATGATGTGTGTATAATTATAACCCGTCGTATATCATTTCAACAAAAAAACGAGCCGTTTGAATATTTCGTTAGCATTTCCATTTATTTTTACTAAATTTTCATGAATTTTAAACAGTTTTATTTGTTATTTAATAACTTCATTCCGAAAGTTGCCGCTTCCTGTCCCTCGCAAATGGCCTTGTGTAAGATCTCTTATTTTATGACATCTGTATAACATGGGTACCTAGTTTAAAAACGGAAGGCACGGCAGTTGAAATAAAACTTATGCAATGGAAATTTGTTAAACTTGATTTCCCGAGAGACCAAAATTTATTATTTATAAATGAGTGAGACTGCCCGTCAAATTATTTTTTAAACATAATGCACATGAAAAAATAAAATGTATTAGAGTAATATGAATGACATAAATTAATTAGAATATTATTAGGCACGTATGCATGCTGGTTTTACTAGCACTGAGGTTGCTTCTGCAAACACCAAACATGCGATACTCCACTCAAACCACGTTGAATTTCCTAAAGAAATTATCTTAATTCTTGGTTCTAGTTACCTAGGAAATTGTGAAATAAACATTATTATTCATAAGTAAAGCTGCAAATCGTTTCTGTATATCATGGTCGTAGATTACAGATGTACTTACTGTCGCCGGCATTCATCCTGACCGCGAAACTCTTTCTCCAGTCCAGTCCATTATTAGTTTTCGAGTTGTGTACACGTTAAGTCATTTGGGCGTTATGCATATTATCTTTGTGTTTATATGTTGTTTGTTGTACTGTGTTGTTGATATTAATTTAATAATAAAGCATGGCAGACGTACGCAGGTGTAGAAGCCGGTCATTTGCTGACAAAGTGAATAAATTCATAGGTGAATTCCCGAATTTATTCTATGATGGTGCTAAAATAATTTGTAAAGTGTGCGAGAAAGATTTGATAAGCGTGATTGTGGACTTCACGTAAATAGTGCACACCATAAAAATAAAAAAAGGCGTGCCTTCGACAACACAGTTTATGTTTGATTTACTATTAATGCTGATTGCCTGTGATGTTCCGCTGCACATACTCGATAAACAACCATTTCGAGAGTTCTGGAATAAATACAATGCCCAGGTGAAGTTACCAAGTCGCAAAACTTTATGTAACTATCTACCAACTGTACACGTAGACATAGTAAATAAGATGAAATGTGAATTAAAAATTACACGGCTGTGGTTATCTGTTGACGAGACAACAGATTGTAAAAAAAATTCTATTTTAAATGTTATAGTACGAGTACTGGACCCTCGTAAACCGACAGTTCCACTGTTACTAGCTAGCAAAAGACTAAGTCAGTGTACTATCGAAACAATTACCAGGGTGGTGCTGGAGACGTTAGAAAAATTTGAACTGTCAAAAAGTCAAGTGTTGATGTTTGTGACTGATGGCGCCGTGACAATGCGTTCGGTAGGCCGTTCTTTGCAAACAAAGTTGTACGTTTATACATGTTACGTGTAAAGTGCATGCTTTACATCTTGTGGTACCATTCGAAAAGGTTTTCCAGAGGTGAATGCATTAATAGCAAGTACAAAAAAAGTGTTTTTTAAATCTCCTAAACATCTCCGTGCATTTAATAGCAAGTGTCCCGGTATTCCTGAACCACCACAGCCAATTCTTACACGTTAGGGAACATGGTTGCAGGTAGCTTTTTATTATGCTGAATATTTCCAACAAATAAAAGCTGTGATATTACAATTCAATTCAGATGAGGCTGCAGCTATTAAGGAAAGCCAGACAAAATTCGAAGATATTTCCGCTGAAACAACTTTATTAAATATTGTGGAGAACTATAAACCATTACATAAAAGCATAAAAAAATTAGAAAACAGTGCGTTGTCGTTAGCGGAGTCACTGCAAATAGTGGACGAAGTAAATCTACTGCTACACGCTATAGGTGACGCAACAAATGAGCGCGTTAAAGAAAAGTTCGCAAGTGTGTTGAATAAAGACACCGGTTTTACCAAATTAAGACAAATATGTGATGGTGCAGCCCCAGATCCGTTAAGTGCGTTCAAAGACTATTTTACGTATGCGTGTATTACATTAATAGATGTCGAACGGTCGTTTTCAAAATATAAGAATATATTTTCACCAAACATCACTCATGGAGACAACCATAGAAATAACTGCAAAATGGCTACACATCTTCTGCAGTTCGTGATAAGCAAGCTAGTTCATCAAGCTAGTTAAGAGGGTAAGTTTTACATACATTGTTATAAATTGTTACAGTTTATTGTTTCTCGTATTAGTTAATTTCGCGTACGCCACTGTCCCACGGAACGACAGCCCTATTCATAAGTAATTCCACAAGAGGTTTCGATTTTATCGGATAAATTTTTATTTACCCGGACACTTGGTTATTATGGACAACATAACGAAAGTAAACTGCCATACAAAAACGAGACCACGAGTGTTTTTCGCAGTTTGCTTGAGTTATATTTTCAAAATGACAACAAAGTTTAAGTGTAAATAAAGAATTGTCCTATTCAAAATAAATACCTAGTGTGGTATTTAGCATAATAATTCCTCGGGTAATTCCTCCATCCATTTTTGTCAGAAAAATGTCCGATGTTGATTACAAATTTGGTACAAAGATATTAGACCTAATTTCGGATGGACATACAGATATAATCAAAATGGCCGACTTCCGATTTCACCGGAAGTGCATTTTCCTTTGATTTTTTTAAATGCATCATCCAGTATATTTTATGTTTTTCGAAATCTACAACTCAAATTGCATAGGATAGCATTGCCAAATTTACATTTTACTCAAGGAATTTTTCTTTTTTTCAAATTTGTTTTTTACCAAGGCCGTGATTGGGAAAAATCTGTTCCAGTTGATTCTACTAACTCATATTAAAAGTGCTTACATCAATTAAATCAATAACAAACGCCTCATGAAAGAATACAATGTGTCAAACGTGTTTTTTAAGACAAAATCATTTTTTTAAATGGCACCTACTAAGGGCCATAATGCCATTAAATGGCAAATTTAATTACCAATCTAACGATATCCAACATGCATCAGTTCATCGTTATCTAAAACTGAAAAATGTTTATTTACTAAATTGTAAAATATGTAATACTCCCTTTAGTTTGATAAAATAATAGTTAGCCATGGAAAACGAAAGGTTGTCATGACATTAGACAATGTCATGACAACATTAAAATGAATTCAGTTTTAACGTTATCTAATTTTGATAGTGCGTTTAATAGTTTCTTCCCAAATGGAATATAATAACCAGAATCGTTATTCTCAAAACAAACAAATCGACATGATATTAATATAAGAGAAATGTCACAAAAATGCTATTAATGCAAGTGTGCTGTACGCTGCTCGTTTTCCTTTAAGGCGGCATCCTCAAGAATTTATTTTAGAAAATTGAAAATAATACTAAGAAAAGAACTAGCTAATCAAAACCACAACGAGTTTATCGTCAATAAAGAGGCAGAAATTAACATGTTCAATTTTCTCCATCAGCCTCACTGCGAGAATTAGAAAACGAATGCAACGTGAGCAAGGAAAGTGCCAGAAAAATATTAAAAAAACATAAATATCGCTCCTATAAATATAATTTACATCAGCATTTATATGAAAAAGACTCGGAAAGAAGACTAGAATATTGTCATTGGTTTTTGCATAATCAAGACTTAAATAATGATTTTGTTTTGATGAGTCTAGGTTTACGAACAATGGTATGTTCAACAGAAATAATTCAATGCAGTGGGCTCAAGAAAATCCTAGATTGTTGAGAGAAAGGTAATTTCCAAGAAAGATTTGGATTCATAGTCTGGGTAGGAATTATAGGGACAAGAATTATTAGACCCATTTTCTTCGATGGATTGTTAACAGGTCCAAGATAACTTGGATTTTTGGAAAATGAAATTGAAAATGATATAAATAATTCACCTACGAACATCAGAGAAAATAAGTTCTTTCAGCAGGATGGGGCAGGACCTCATAATGCTGCCTGGATGACACTTATGGACATACATGTATTGGAACAAATGGTCCAATTAGGTGGCCAGCGAGATCACCTGATCTGACTCCTGTAGATTTTTATGTATGGGGTCACATTAAGAATATAGTTTACTCCAGACCACCCACTACTTTATACGACTTAAGGGCCAGAGTTCAACGTGCATTTCAAAAAATTCCTGAAAACTAAGAAGCGTTATGAGGTGCACAATAGATAGG
Organism: Rhamnusium bicolor; assembly: GCA_029963845.1. Taxonomy (NCBI): domain Eukaryota; kingdom Metazoa; phylum Arthropoda; class Insecta; order Coleoptera; family Cerambycidae; genus Rhamnusium; species Rhamnusium bicolor. Next base: position 127,028 of record JANEYF010005553.1, on the reverse strand, counting down.
GCTAGATTGTTTGTTAGGGAAAATGAGCGACAATTTGAACATATCATTGGACATTAATAATGAAAATAATTAATTGTTGTAACATTTTATTTATTTATTCAACTGATATTCTACTAAAAATATTGTTTCTAAATAAAATTTTAAACTTTTTAAATTAGTTTATGCAACTTGCAAATCCGAATAGTTTACGAGAGATATGACATCAGAAAATTTATTTTCTTACCTTATTTTATTTTCCAATGAATGCACGTTACTTATTACATGAAAATAGGCACTAAATATTTTGCTATTTAATGGGATTATGGCCCTTAGTAAGTGCCATTTAAAGAAATGATTTTTTCTTAAAAAAACACGTTTGGCACATTTTATTCTTTCATGAGGCATTTGTTATTGATTTAATTGATGAAATCACTATTAATATGAGTTACTAAAATCAGCTGGAACTGATTTTTCCCAGTTACGGCTTCCTACGGTAAGAAATATAGTTTAAAAAAACTAAAAAACACGCTTTTAAAGCACATAAAACTAAAAAGTGAAAAATAATTATTAATATAAACTGAAAACAATAATGAACGAAAAATACTAGTATTATTGTGAAAAAAGCGTGGGTTGCTCGATATACGAAAAATATGGCACAAAGCGCCCCACGCATTTTTCACAATAATACTAGTATTTTTCGTTCATTATTGTTTTCAGTTTATATTAATAATTATTTTTCACTTTTTAGTTTGATGTGGTTTAAAAGCGTGTTTCTTAGTTTTTTTAAACTATATTTATTTTTCACTTTTTAGTTTGATGTGCTATGAAAGCGTGTTTTGTAGTTTTTTTTAAACTATATTTATATTGCTTATTGATGCTGATATTATAACATATTACGATCCAACAGATATCTCTGAAAAAGAAAATATTTTTTTATATCAGCCATGGGATTTAAACTCACGCCCGAGGAGTCCGTCGTTTCGCGTCGACTAAGACTTGCCCGCTCGACCAACGACCGAACTGAGAATCACGGAATATACTTACAATATTAAGCCTCTTGCTCTCACGCAGAGGATACGTGAGGAAAGGACTGGCGATCCTGATCAGGATAATGATGAACTTATCAAATTATTGTATTGTTACCGGTTCTTCGTAAGTGTACAAAGTTTCAATTAAATCTGTCCGTTTAAAGTGGGTCAAAATCGAGTCCAAAGAGTCGGTTACAAACAAACAAACAAACAAACAAACAAACATACAAGTGAAGCTAATAAAAGCGTGTTAAAAATAAATTTGAAAAAGAGAAAATTTCGTTGAATAAATATAAATTTGGCAACGTTATCCTATGCAATTTGAGTTGTAGATTCCGAAAGGTCATTAGTCACCTTGTGCAACAGTGTGCTTAGGCTAAAGTTACAGCCCTGTGTTACTTTTTGTAAATTTTATAGGCACACAGTTCCTTAATTTATCAGTATCACAAATATGATTTATTACAGCTGAGATGTTACAGAATTAATAAATTTCCCTTTCTCTGTACTTCTCTCGGTTTGGTTTCAAGTAAACAATTAATGTATTTATAATGAAGCTGTTTAATTAAATACCAAGATTAATAAACTCACATTATATACCTTGATACGTTTGTTCACATTTCGTAAATGAATTACACTTGAACTGGTTATATGATCAGCATCCTTGAACACAAGCACGAGATAAATGATTAAAGAAGCCTGGCACATTCTATAAAATGGCGGGGGCGCCAATGTTAGAAACAGACTGGGAAGTTCCTCCTTGTGCTTGTATGTACTTTAATCCTAGAAATAACTTTAGATCTAATATCTTTAATGGGAAAAAATTCATCATATACCAACGATTAATTTGAATATCGTCTCCTCAGGGAGGTATACAGTGTATATCTCCTCTGGGAGATATGCAGTGTATTTGTCGTCAAAATGTGTCGTAAGATTTAAAAAATTATAAACACTTTTTATTACTTGTCTAATTTTCACTGTATTTGTTATTTTTACAACAAGTTTCATCCTATTTGGACATTTTCAAGTAAACTAAATTATAGACAGATTTTATTTTCATTTAAATATAAATTGTACTGACTAGAAGGATGGGTCACTTTACGGTTCATCATATAATTCAAATTTGTACAGATGTTATGTCTTTAAATGTAGTGGTTTCTCAAGATAGTAAATTTTATTATGGTGTGATTTTTATTAACGGCATTAGGTTATCTGAACAAGTTTAATAACGGAGAATTTAAATCTATTTGGTCGTTTAATATGTTGTAGTTTTTATTCTTATTTAATTTATTTATTTCTAGCGCTTCTAATAGATTAAGTTTTTTACTTTTCCCACAAATATGTAATATTTTAGGTTGATGGTCGTCAGTTATTGTATGACCAGCATCTGTTAGGTGTTTATAAAAGTTGGAATGTTGTTTTTGTGTGTGAACATATTCTCTATATCTTACCTTACCTTACCTTACCTCACCTCACCTCACCTCACCTTACCTTACCTTACCTTACCTTATATATATGAAAATCCAATAATATACTCATAAGAAAAAACGAACCTGATGATAGCCTTAAATAATTGAAACGTTGAAACTAAAATCTGACCAGATATTTAAATTTTCTGAAAAAAATTTTCTTTGAGAATGTCATCACAGATTTAAGAATATTGAAAAATGAAAACGTTATAGCTGATTATACAAAATGCAGACATATAACATGGGTCACCATATCATTCAAAATAGTTAAATTTAATTGAATAAAACAAAACTGAGCACAAAATACATTTATTCATTAAAAGCAACATTTACGACTCTTATCTCGGGCCAGGGAAGCAAAGCAATTAACCAGATAAATCAAATCAAACTTACCACTGTATAAAGCAAAAAATAAAGTCATACGCGGCAAACGCCAAATCAAATAGTACAAAATAACAAACCAACTCAGTTGTTATTGGGAGCCACCATTTTTTTAAGTTTAAATTATACAATGTCTTTTCTTAACTTAAAAACAACAGGCTCTCATTGAAAGATGGAAAAAATGTGTAGCTACTTAAATAGGAAATGATAATCAAACACACAGAGGAAAATCCTTACACGAATTTAGCTCAAAGATACAGGGTGGATTTGCGAATCCTGTATGTCAAACATTTACTGTTCACTAGCGAGGCACTTGAGTCAGGCACAAGTTAATGGGTAATGCCTAGGTATCTTGGGGTTCGAAGTTAAAATTTACGTATCTTTTTGGTCGTAGAGACGTCAATAAAGTAAACATTCTTACTTCTTTGTCGAGTGTATGGCATAGATCTAATAACACTCACAACAGCTCAACTTCTTCCACAAGTCGGCATTCCTTGCCAACACTTTCTACTCACAAAGTTAACAATTTAAACCACCGTCGCTGGTCATCAAAATTCTGCATGCCAACAACTCTAATCTTGCTGTGGCGGTGGCCTGCCTCGATTTAGCCGGTCTGCCGCTAAACACACCCCGAATTCGTCCCTGAGCGAACGCGACGGAACTTCTTCGTAAACAACTTTTTTCTCCCGCACAGGAGCGGTGCACTAAATAGCTAGTACAATAAGATTTAGTAAAACTATTTTATTCGAATTTAAAATTTAAGTTATAATTCAAATGATATCCATATAATTTTTTCCTTTAGTGCCAAATTAACTGACTTAAAAATTCAGCGGTTGCTACCTTCAAAACCTTGTCGTGCGACGAGGTTTTCACTGGATAAAACTGCAACTTAATCTTGAGAGAGACTTCTTTTCTATTGCGAAAAATTCAAAAGTGTTTTATGTAATTTTAAGTAAATTAGAATTCGTATAAAAGAAACGGACGTAAATTCGTCTATTTACATTACCATCTAGAATAAACTTTTATGAAAAAGCTTTTATTCATCTTGCCTGAAAAGTTCTCCAAAGCTTTTGTCAATATATATAAAGAGAATACTTATATTCCATTTTTATTCGTAAATATGTTGTAAGTGTTTACACTCGTATGGTAACTTAAAGTGAAAGTATGTACTCAATTTTTTCCAGTATAACTATATTGCTATAACAACTAAGAACAAAACTATCTAAATCTGATTATAACAAAAACCTCATAAAATAAGCGAAGTTTAAAATCCGCAGCGGCTACGCCAACGAAATAATTCTACGAATCAGGATGACCAACCATTTGACATTTTATAGATGATATTACTGCTACAAATATTATTAATTACATATGTTTAAAAGAGTGCTAATAAATTACCACCTACTGTTAGAACCTGCAACTAACATAATTCAATTAATTCGTCATTAATTCTAATGATTCCGTTAATTAAATTTTCAATTCCCAGTAGCAAACGGGTGAAATTTTGTTCTCTGTTAATATTTGTTCATTATTTCTAAACGTACCAAGGATCATAGAATATATGAGTTTGTTCTTGATTTAAGCTTAGCGTTAATTTTCTTCATCGTGAGTGATGAAACACGCGTCGAGTGTAAAGTGTTTCCATGTGTTTATAAAAACTGCCATAAGATTAAAGAAACTGTCGCATTTAGTTATTTATATATGTAAGGGCACTTTTTGGTCAAGGAGGTAGTTTAAGGGTCAAAAAAGAGCTTACGCATCGTGTTATGTATTACATTTTTTCTATTACCGATATTTTAATAATTCAAATAATAATTGAACGTAATGTCAATTATTATTTGTGAAAAATGTCAATGCCCTCGTCAGTCTTACTGATGCTTATTGTTTAGTAGGCTGCGGCAAGTTTCGCACTCTTATACATAGCAACCGTAAAAATGTATGCGTCACCGTGACAGTTAGGTACTGTTGATAATATGATGCATGAATGAGTAATCAATGCCAAAGCTGACAATTTATAAAAACAAAAACCAAGAATTTAAGCGATTGAAAGCATTTCTTAAAAGAAGGATTGATGGATATGCACCTAAAAAATCTAAGGTGTTTACAAATGAAAAAATTGCTAAATTTTTTGGTGAGGCTCCTAATCAAAGTTATCTTATGGTGAAAGTTGTTGCAATAATGGGAATAGCTGGAGCATGCCGACCAGTGAGCTCCGCGTGAAATTGCCAAATTTTTAAAACTACTTTCCAGAGAACTTCAGCTAATTTACTGGCAAATGCATCAAGAGTTGATATCATGGATTTAAGACGACATGGAGGATGGAAATCCTCTACTGTAACTGAAGGTTATATAGTTGATTCACCCAGCTTACAAAAAAGAAAATCAACAATCAGCTAACAATAATGTTAATTTAAATGTACTTGATATTATATATTTATTAAAATAGTGGAGGTAAGATCTGCAAAAAAGAAGAAAACCAAAGCATAAATTAGTCGACGTTTCGTGTATTTTAATACATCCTCATGACTATTTAAATTAGGTTTTCCTTGTAAAAGTATATCATTAAAAAGCTTAAACATAAACTTTAACAAATAAATATAATTTAGGACAAGAGTACAAACAAATACCATTAACTTGAATTGTATGTTTGCACTGTTGTCCTAAATCATATTTATGTGTTAATGTGTATCTTTAAGCTTTAAATGGTGGCTTTTTTCCTTTTACAAGGAAAACCTAATTTAAATACTCCTGAGGATGTGTCAAAATACACGAAACGTCGACTAATTGAAACTGGTTTTCTCCTTTCTGCCGATCTTACCCCCACTATTTTAATATATATATATATATATATATATATATATATATATATATATATATATATATATATATATATATATATATATATATATATATATATATATATATATATATATATATATATATATATATATATATATATATATATATATATATATATATATATATATATATATATATATATATATTAGTAAGGGTCACTATATTATTTCAACGTACTTGACATTGTTGATAATATGTCGATCCAAAATATGGATGTGAATTCAAGAGAAAATAATCCACCGATTAACATTTCAAATTGTTCCAATTGTAATGTTACGCTTAATATCAATAAATAACGTAAAATATGAATTATTGTTTTTTATTCAAAATGACATTTGGTACATTTTTGTCCTGGCCTAGCAACCAATACCTCGAACGTTTCACTTACGTTAACATGCGCGTTGCTAGTATGCTAAAAAGTACTATTTACGGAATCGGTAGTGGAACAAATATATTATATGAGATTCTCAAGAGCGACTGTTCGTTTTTGCTCGTACTTCCGGCTGCCCCTGCCTTTATGTGGTCACATTTTATACTAATCTGGCACTACATCTTATGCTTTCCTAGGATTTGAAATCAACGAATACAACGTTAGGTCAAGTAACTTTTTTGTTACCATCAAATCGTCTATTATCTTTTCCAAATCATTTTAAAATGACCCTCTGTACTTATTGGTCGACTTGTATTTGTAGAGGCAATACAATTTTATATCGACATGTTTTAATTTACAGGGTGATCAGTTGAAAATTCTACTTTTTAAACCTATTTTTTGTGCTTAAAAATATAGCTAGTACAAAAATTAAAAAACGGATCTGTAGCATATTTTACCAAGTTTTTCTATATGCTATGAGTTTGCATCTATCTCAAGAATATAAAGGGGGCGCCACAGTCAAGTTTTTTAAACGGGTCACCCTGTATATTTTCAGATATTTGGATAGTTCTTTTTCTCCCCATTATAAATATATATGATTGTTATATATTCTATCTTTAAATAACTGAGTTATTCAACTAAATGCACCTAAATGCATAAAAAAAACAAGTTTGCATTATAAACGATTTTTTAATAATATTAACAATTTAAATACATATAACAACATAAAAGTTAAGCAAAAATTATAACAAATGTTCAAAAATTCCACCATTATTTACCAAACGAAAATTTAATCTTTTTTATATAATTTTCTCTAATTGGTTGAAACATTTCTGGATTATTATTTAAAACCCCTACTTCCCTGAAAATTTTTTGTTTCAATTCTTCTAAATTATTAGGCCTACTTTATATATCCTATTTTTAAGTGTATCCCATAAAAAGTCGGGAGGTGTTAAATCTGGGTTTCGTGGAGGCCACTAGTGCCACTTCTGCCTATCCACGTTTGATATTTATGATTTAAAAACTCAATTGTCTCCCTAGTTTGAGTGACATGGTGCTCCGACTTGCTGCCAGATTATGTGCGTAGAAATTTTGTAAGAAAGATCGTCTATAAAGTCTTCTATTTCATTTTCTAGTAATTGTTTATATCTTCTTCCATTTAAGCCACTTTCGTAGAAAATCGGCCCAAAAATTGTGTTGTTCAATAATCCACACCAAACCCCTATAGACTGGCGACCTTGTCGCTGAATTTCCTTTACTAGTTGAGGATTTTCAGTAGACCAATAATGTTCATTTCGTCTATTAAATAATACAGATAAAGTAAAACTTGCCTCATCTGTGAAAAATATGTTTGCAATGAAATCATCTTGTTCTATTCGTGCTAATATTTCATTGCAAAAATTCATACGCGTTTCGTAATCGTTATCATTCAATTTTTGAACCACGCTAAATTTATATGGTTTACATTTATTTTTCTTGAGTACATTTTGAATATATCCGTAGGACATCTTATGATCTCGGACTGCATCCCTAACAGATTTTGAAGGATGTTCAGTAAAATATAACATTTAGTTCCTCTTCTTCATTTGCAGTATAATTTCTTTTGGTGTTATGCAACGAACTTGTTCATCTAAATTTTTTTATAAGGTGTTTAAAATAAGTTTTATGTAGGCATCTTCTATACGGATATCTTCTTTGATATAAACGTTTGGGTTTAGTTATACTTCCATTGGAAAAAAATATACATTTGATATATTATTACGTTCTTCTACAGAATACAGGGGCATTATTATGTATTTTTATACAAAAAACTCCTTAAGAAGTACTCAAAACAGAAAAATAATCAAAACCGACTAAACAAAATTAATTTGACAAATCAACAATCGTTATTTTAAATCATTATAGTTTTATGCATGGCTATCTATGTTGAAAATAATTTAGTTGTAGGTATCCCAAACTTTTAAGAGTATTACTTATTTATTTGAATGATTCAGTTAATTGAAGATGGATTTTATAACAATCATATATATTTATAATGGGGAAGAAAGGAACTATCCAATTTTCTGAAAATATACAGGGTGTCCCGTTTAAAAAACTTGACTATGTGGCGCCCCCTTTATATTCTTGAGATAGACGCAAACTCATAGCATATAGGAAAACTTGGTAAAATATGCTATAGATCCGTTTTTTAATTTTTGCTCTAGCTGTATTTTTAAGTACAGAAAATGGGTTTAAAAAGTAGAATTTTCAACTGATCACCCTATACATATTTGCTATTATATAAGCTATAAAACAGAAACAAAAAATGCCATTACTTTATCTGAACGAGCCGAAGCGAGGAAGACTGAATAAAAAAGTATGTATGAAATGTTAATATTACATTTCCATTTTTATTTGTAATTAGACATAAGAGACATTCGCTGGCGGCATAGTGTGAATAATCTGATAAATATTACATATGTAATCAGTTAATCCTGTACGTTATGCAAATTATTATTTTCTCTGAGTTGCATTAAGTTTTTCCACCGCTTTATTTTACAAAAGTATAGTTTATACAGGGTGTGGCAATAGTGCGTCGGACTTCGATCTACAATAGCTAAAAATACAAGTAAACTAGATAAAGAAAGTCTATAACCGGAAATTATTTTCGAATATACAGAGCGAGCCAAGTGCCTTCTTGTATACTTTTAGGAAGTGAAAATGGCTTAGTGTCATCACACAGATGTCTCATAACTGGTACTAATATATTTTTTTCTTAAAATCTATAGTTGTGCTTGTAGTGATATTTTTAATATACACGTATAATACGCATTATTTTATAAAAAAATTCATTAAATCCAAGTGGTTGGAAGTGAGATAATAATAATGCAGAGTGGAAGGAGGCCACAAAGAGGTTTCAACAAATTTTCTGATATACATGGCATTCCATTTAAAAAAATGTTAGTTGATCCTGTAGAATCGTCTTGGTTCACTCTATATATTCTAAAATAACACAGACCTGCAAAATAAAACTTATGGTGGGGGGTTTCTCTATTTTAATGTAATTCTATATGACTGTTTCATGCCGAATCCAAAAATGACTTGCATTTTGCTCTATCACGCAAGGTTTTTTTCACAAAGTAAAAATACATGAACGGTTTTCTAATAAAATGTATTAAAATAATGCATTACAGTAAAATACTTCTCATTTTTAATTACAAAATTTACAAGTACCTACAAGAAAATATTATTACAAAAAAGTTGTTGACATTTTTACATGTCTCTTTGCGAATGAAAACGCTTTCTTTTACTTTCAAATGAACGCTTAGTTGAAGCCCGTTTATGTGAAGTTTCACCTTCAGAAGATTTTCTCTTTAAACACCAACAATAGTCAGCTATCATGGCGACGTTCCATCTTCCTTGATATCTTATCTCCATCTGTTTAAAGTCATGGTGAAACCTTTCACCTTGTTCTTCACTCACCGCCCTAAGATTTTCTGGAAAATAGTCAAGATGGGAATGAAGAACATGAAGTTTTATATTCATATTGCACTCCAATGTTTTATAATTTTCTAACATATCGTTGACTATATGCTTGAAATCAGGATCTCTCTTATTACCTAAGAACTTTTGAACTACATTTTTGAAGCCAACCCATGCAGCCTTTTCTTATCATTCATTATTGAGTCAAACACTCTGTCTTTCATTAACTCTCTAATTTGTGGCCGAACAAAAATACCTTCCTTAAGCTTGGCTTCTGATAAACCAGGAAACTTTGAACATAAATACTTGAAGCAGTTACAGTTTTTGTCGAGAGCTTTAACAAATTGCTTCATTAGCCCCAACTTAATGTGTAACGGAGACAGAAGAACTTTTTTCGGATCGACCAAACTTTCTTGTACAATATTTTTTGAACCAGGTACTAAATTAATTCTACGTGGCCATTCTTTCTTTTGCCAATGTTCACCTCGTGCTCTACTGTCCCATTTGCATAAGAAACAGGACATTTTAGTATAGCCAGACTGTTGGCCCAAGAGCATACCTAAGATTTTAAAATCTCCACATAACATCCAGTTGTGGTCTACATATTTCTCCTTTTCAAGTAGGAGTTTCAAATCTTCATATCTTTCTTTTAAATGAACAGAGTGTGCAACCGGGACTGATGCGTATATATTACTATTATGCAACAATGCTCCTTTTAGATGAGTCTATGAACAATCTCCAGTCATTTGGTTGATAAATGGATGCTGCTAACTTGCTAACCAATCCTGGAACATCATGGCAGTAAACAAGGGATCCCTCTTGATCAAAGTATTCTAAAAATTCAGTTTCATGTTTTCTATACCATGAGAATGTCGTTCCTAGAAGAAGTAAATTCTTTTCACTCAGTCTAGATCCCAAAAGTTCAGCAGTCTCTTTTGAAAGTCCTAAGTCACGAATTAAATCGTTTAGTTCATTCTGAGTAAAAACCTGAGGCTGAGTACTTTATAATGAAAAGTTTTCATCCGAATCTTCAATTTCTAATTGCGAATCAGAATCAGACGACAAAAGAGTATACTTCTCTGGTACAGCAGGTACAGGTACATCTGGCCCATGCGCTACTGGCCTTATTGCTGATGGAAGGTTCGGCTAAAATTTTTTTTTTATTTTTAGTATTAAAGCCACTTACGTCACACAAGCAAAAGTAACAATCTTCTGCATAATTGCTGGGTTCCCGCCACACCATTGGTATGCCGAAAGGTAAGGATTTCTTTTTATTTTGAGTTCACTTCCGTAACGATTCAACACATGTATGACAAGCTCTGTGTGGCGCCCATGTTTTGTCGTGGTCTCCAAGCTTTACACCAAAGTACACATGATAACTTTTTTTCACGAATTCCGTAATATTTCTTTGTCTTTTTTTTAACTGTATATGAACCATAAATGTAACAAAACACATCGGCGCTGTTTTTACAATGTCTTGAGGACATGACGAATTTTTAAAAACTTCATCACGTTATTATATACTGTAAGCACACGTTCAACCACAGTTAACTTACTACTGACTGCTGTATGTGCTTTACGAATACTATGTGTATATTCTGGTTCTAACTAGATACGTCTAGATTAAAAGGCAGTGGTCCTTAACAATTTTATTTTAAAAAAATATGTATTAATTACTAATAATGTCGTTATGTATGTTTAGAGTAAACAGTGCGTGATACACGAAAACTACTAATACTGCAGAGTTCAGAACAACTTACTCTAAAAATGTAAAAAAATTGTAGTCCCCTAAAACCATGCAGGCCTGTGAATTTCCAGTTATAGACTTTTTTTGTCTAGTTTCTAGCTATCATAGAACTCGACATATCGAAGTCGGACGCATTATTGCCCCACCCTGTATAACGGAGATGAAAACTACTCTCCAATTGTTCAGAGAACTTTAATGTTAGTCTGGATTTGACTCACTACGTATATACTCGTTTATATCTTAATGGAAATTTGTCTGCTTCAAAACTTATGCTAATTTCTCTAATTAATAGTGTTACTATTATGTCTTGTATACAGCAGCTCTGCAGTAAAATGAAAGTTGGCGTAGCTATCTGATTAAAACTTTATCGTCGTTAGTAGCGGAAAGTTACATGCAACGAACTAGAAATTACTCCGCGAAATAGAAACAGTCCATTAGTAGGTGGGTGTAATTTTCCAGGTTGCAAATACTCCTGTCAGATGTGCTATAATTATAACAGATACAATGAATGCATATACTCCTGGATAAAAGCAGAGAAACATTTCAACTCAGTCTTGATCATTTTTCCGTAAAAACATGTGAAATTCATCAAACATTTCATATAATAAATTATGAAAAAAAAAGAAGACTCGAATTTATATAGATAAGAATTAGCTCTTCAAAAAATAGGATTAAAAAGAATATAAATAAATAAAAACTAAATATTGTTAACAAATAAAATCGGCTCTTTGTGATTATTAACAACAAATAAAATATAATGAGATAGGTACGATTACGCTTTTTATATCAATCGATAGATAAAAGAACCATCTATCGTATAACGGAGATACGATGGATAGATGTATCGAAACATAAATCGCAATCACTACTAGGCTAAATTTAATATTTGTTTAAAACAAATTAGGTATCCTCTTCTTGAGAAAAGTTTAAAATATGGAGTGAAGTAAAATATAATGGTTAGAAGAAAGTGTTCTTGATAACGAGTTATTTAGTAAAAAATATAACGTTTTCAGATCAGATCGTAATTTTGATAGTGCAAATCTTACTAGAGGAGGTGGAGTTCTGCTTGCTATAGACAATAATTTCTCTGTTTTGTCCATAAATCTAGCCAACTTCAATGCTGATTCGAAAATAGACATTGTAGGTAAAATATTTCTCCAATATCATCATATTTATATATTCGTTCTGTATATACCACCTAATTTAAGTACAGATTTATATGAAAAAATTTTTAACATATTTTTAAGTATGGAATGTGTGTGCAATGGTGACAATATCATAATTGTGGGGGATTTTAACATTCTTAATTATATAAATTATTTAGAAAATAATAAGTTTAATAATAAATACGTAAATATTATTAATAATTTTTGCACGCTGGTACAATTATTGCAGCAAACTAACCTAACAAGAGATATAAATAATCGTCTCTTAGATTTAGTTCTCAGTAATAAGAGTGCTTTAGTAAATGAGAGTGATGAACCACTTTTACCTGTAGATCTACACAACCCTCCACTAGATATTTATTTATCCTTAAGTTTTTCAACGTCAAAATTCTCAAAGAATACAGATTGCAATTTTAATTTTCGAAAAGCTGATTTTCACCTACTTTATGGAAAAATTTTAAATACAGATTGGTCAGATTAGTCACACTTTACAGATGTTAACTTAGCATGTGACAAATTATATTCGATTCTAAATTCAATTTTCATAAAATGTGTTCCAAAAACTTTACCTAGAAAGTATAAGTACCCCCCTTGGTTTAAAAAAATATTATACGGGACATAAGACATAAGGAATTACTGCGGAGGAAATACAAAGGAGGCTAAAATCAGAACGTCCATGATAAATATACGTCTATTAGAGTAAAACTGAAATTAGATATAGACTTAGCATATAAAAAGTATATTAGTGACATAGAAAATCAAATAAAAACTAATCCCAATCGTTCCTGGTCTTATATTCACGAGAAAAAAACTCATCTAATATTCCCAATAACATGATATATGAGAATGAATCCTTTGATGATCCTACCATAATTATTTACAAAATTGTTGAATATTTCGAAGCATCTTATACCACAAGTTCAAACGCAGACACGCCATTAGATAATAATTTTCATGATATTCCTCATTTGCTACTAAACAAAATTTCTGAAGATAATATCTTAAAAGCCCTAAACAAATTGAAGCCCAGATGTACTGCTGGTTCTGATGGTATTCCAGCTTTTCTTTTATAGTTAACGGTTACTTTTAACCTATCGTTACATTCTAAAACATTTCCTAACATATGGAAACAATCTAGAATATGTCCCATTTTCAAGAATAATAACAGACATGAAATTATAAACCTATAGTAATATTCAACAATGTCTGTAAAGCTTTTGAACTTGCTATGATATTATTTTTCCTCATGTCAAGCCTCTCATTTGCCCTAATCAACATGGATTTATGGCTGGTAGATCCACCACCAGCAACTTATTCTGCATTACACAACACCTAGCAGAAGGCATTGATACTGGAGGCCAGATCGATGTCGTTTATACAGACCTCTCGAAAGCCTTTGACGGTCTAGACCATGGCATACTACTTAGCAAACTAAGCTCATTCGTTTTTGTTGATTCTCTCATTACGTTTTTTTCTTCCTATTTGCATAATAGAAAACAGTATGTAGTGTACCATAGTTACAAATCTAGAGAAATATTAGCTAAATCTGGTATTCCCCAAGGTTCCAACCTTGGATCCTTATTGTTTATAATGTTTATAAACGATATCGTGTCTGACCTCCAATGCATGTCTCTTTTGTATGCAGACGATTTAACAATATATAGATCCATAAAAACAATAAATGATTGTATCTGCTTACAAAATGATTGGCTTACACTTGAATCGTGGTGTGAAAAGACAAGTTGCCACTGAATGCTATAATATGTCTTATACTAAAAAAAGTGTCCCGATAATTAACAATTATATACTCAATAACCAAGTCGTGAAAAGACGTAATCAGTTAAAAGATTTTGGTGTAATATTTGTTTGCAAGTAAACTTTTGTTGATCACATTTCCTCTGTTATCAGTGCGGCTTATAAAAATTTAGGTTTCCTTCTCAGAAACACAAAAGATTTTAAAGATGATACCACTTTATTTCTCCTAGAAGGGAGGAGTTGATGAATATTACCATAGATGACATTCATAAATCTAGAACTTTTTCGGTTACAAAAGGAGATAATTGGTTGGATTTTTATCGTCGATTCTTCATACACTACAAACATGGCAAGTGTACAGTTCAAATGGTAGAGATAATCACGTTTGGACGGATGTCAAAAAAAATATTGTAGAATATTTAAAACTTCCTAAACCTGAAAGTTTTACTGGGCACTGCTTTCTCCGAACGTCAGCGCCTCTTTTGATTGACGCTGGAGCGGATCTTACCAGTTTGAAAAGACACGGTAGGTGGCGTTCTTCAACAACAGCAGAAACATATATAGAAGATAGTGTTAACAACAAAATAAGTGTCTCCAAGAAAATAATGGGCGACAACGAAAATGCCATAAACATTGGTCCAGATGTAATTATTTCTAGTATTTGTAACAATGCATATGTTCCAGTTTTTTTCAAGCTTTCAACTTATGTAATTGCAATTCCTGTGTAATTAATGTACATTTATAGATTTTAATTGTTATTACCAGTTAAATAATATAATTCTTTAAGGTAAACACACTCTTTTATTCCGGTGTGTGGAGATGTAATCGAGGCGTGTGGTAAAGGGACATTTTCCGCAGTCATTTTGAAGTTAAAAAATTTGACTTTCAACATAATCATAGAAAAACCACTTTACTGCTAGTCTAGGGGAGTTTGCTTTATTTTCCATACAACATTTTCTACTTCTGAGGTAACATGTCCTACCTCGCAGCCTCTGTTGCTTCGGGATTTTTTGGTGGAACAAACGAAAATAAATTTAGAGTGGAATGAAAAATAATAACTGAAAAAAAATTTTTTTTTCTAACTATTATTTACTAACTTTTACAAATCTTATCACAGATAAGTATAACATATATCTTTTTAAACAATTATTTTCCCGGCTATTTGCCAAACGCTGAAACCTGGATTACAAAACAGATAATATGCACATTATGTTCAGTACGACTGACTCAATAATGTTGTTTTTAATTTCAATTATTCTGTCCAGTAAACCCAAAAATAAATAAAACACAAGGTACTCACCAGTTGACACTCACTTTAAAAAACTTTAAAATATCTACCGACACGTGTTTCTGCTTGCGGAGCTTCATCAGGAAACTAAATTTTCATCTTCTTCTATTTCCAGTTCAATTAAAAAACATGAAACACTTCGACAAAAGAATTGTGAAACTATTATTGCCATTAAATTACAATATGGCCACCATTTATTTATGTTGTTGCCTGGTTACTTGCATTTATTTATCAATATTTATCCATTGAGGAGTGATTTACTGCCAGTCTAGGGCGTTTGCTTTATTTTCCATTTAATATTTTCGACTTCTGAAGTAACATATCCTAACTCGCAGCCTCTGCTGCTTCGGTAATTTTTAGTGGAGCAAACGAAAATAAATTTTTATCCTCTTCCATTTTCCAGTTCAATTAAAAAACATGAAACACTTCGACAAAAGAATTGTGAAACTATTCTTGCCATAAAATTACAATATGGCCACCTTTATTTATGTTGTTGCCTGATTACTTGCATTTATTTATTAATATTTATCCATTGAGATGTGATTTATGGCTCTGTTTTATATTATATAAGTGATCAAAAGAGAAAGAAATAGAACAACCCGAATTATGTCAATATTTTCCTTGTTTCTGAAAATCAATCCAAAAAAATAGTAAAACTGAGCATAAAAAAGATTTTATGCTCCATCTGGTGCAATGTTTCCAAAAGCAAGGACACGATTTATTTCTATTCTACAAATTATTTGTTGTCTTATTTGCTATATATGTATACTTCGCCTACAGCGGCCCTCTGGGAATGGCGTGACTTCCCTGCTCGCTGTAAATTTCGCCATATACTTTATTCCATATTGATTTCAGAGGAGCAGTATATGGCAATACATCATTTTTAAATGATAGCTACCAAACAATGTTCGATATCACGAAGCACACAGGCAATAAATTTGGTACAGTTTTATAACAAAATTAGTGAAGAGCGGGCTAGGTGATAGAACGTTTTATGAGATTTTCTTTTGTTTTTCAATTCGTGTAGCGAGGAATCAGTCCAATATTGATGTTCTGTTTTTATTTCTCACTTGACTGACACTTTCCAATATTGTAACAATAATTTTTTTTGTGTACTAGACAGAAATGTAAAGGGTGTCACTTATAAATGTGAGCGATTTTTTCCTTTACTGTGACAACCCAAAATGCCAACCAACTTCGTGTAACACATCATTCTGTAGCCCTAAGTCATAAGTTTTTTTAATATGATGATTAAAGCTTCAAATCGTTTATGTGTATCAAGGTCGTAGAGTACAGATGTACTTACTGTCGCCGACATTCACCTTGACCGCGAAACTCTTTCTCCAGTCCAGTCTATTATTAGCTTTCGAGTTGTGTACACGTTAAGTCACTTGGGCGTGTTGCATATTATTTTTGTGTTTTTGTTTTATTTGTTGTACTGTATTGTTGATATTAATTTAATAATAAAGCATGGCAGACGTACGCAGGGGTAGAAAACGGCCATTTGCTGACAAAGTGAATAAATTCATAGGTGAATTCCCGGATTTATTCTATGATGGTGCTAAAATAATTTGTAAAGTGTGCGAGAAAGATTTGATGTGCTGGGATAAGCGTGATTGTGGACTTCACGTAAATAGTGTACACCATAAAAATATAAAAATGGCGTGCTTTCGACAATACAGTTTATGTTTGATTTACTATTAATACTGATTGCCTGTGATGTTCCGCTGCACATACTCGATAAACAACCATTTCGAGAGTTCTGGAATAAATACAATGCCCAGGTGAAGTTACCAAGCCGCATAACGTTATGTAACTATCTACCAACTGTACACGTAGACATGGTAAATAAGATGAAATGTGAAATAAAAATACACGGCTGTGGTTATCTGTTGATGAGACAACAGATTGTAAAAAATAATCTATTTTAAATGTTATAGTACGAGTGCTGGACCCTCTTAAACCGACAGTTCCACTGTTACTAGCTAGCAAAAGACTAAGTCAGTGTACTAGCGAAACAGTTACCAGGGTGGTGCTGGAGACGTTAGAAAAATTTGACTGTCAAAAAGTCAAGTGTTGATGTTTGTGACTGATGGCGCAGTGAAATGCGTTGGGTAGGCCGTTCTTTGCAAGAACAAGGTTGTACGTTTATACATGTTACGTGTAAAGTGCATGCTTTACATCTTGTGGCAGAAACTATTCGAAAAGCTTTTCCAGAGGTGGATGCATTAATAGCAAGTACAAAAAAAGTGTTTCCTAAATCTCTTAAACGTCTCCGTGCATTTCATAACAAGTGTCCCGGTATTCCTGAACCACCACAGCCGATTCTTACACGTTGGGGAACATGGTTGCAGGCAGCTTTTTATTATGCTGAATATTTCCAACAAATAAAAGCTGTGATACTACAATTCAATCCAGGTGAGGCTGCAGCTATTAAGGAAAGCCAGACAAAATTCGAAGATATTTCCGTTGAAACAGCTTTAAAAAATATTGCGAAGAACTATAAACCATTACATGAAAGCATAAAAAAATTAGAAAACAGTGCGTTGTCGTTAGCGGAGTCACTGCAAATAGTGGACGAAGTAAATCTACTGCTACATGCTATAGGTGACGCAATAAATGAGCTCGTTAAAGAAAAGTTCGAAAGTGTGTTAAATAAAGACACCGGTTTTACCAAATTAAGGCAAATATGTGATGGTGCAGCCCCAGATCCGTTAAGTGCATTCAAAGACTATTTTACGTATGCGTGTATTACATCAATAGATGTCGAACGGTCGTTTTCAAAACGTAAGAATATATTTTCACCAAAGCGAACATCACTCATGGAGACAATCACAGAAACATACCTAATGCTGCAAAATGGCTACACATCTTCTCCAGTTTGTGATAAGCAAGCTAGTTCATCAAGCTAGTTAAAAGGGTAAGTTTTACATACATTGTTATAAATTGTAACAGTTTATTGTTTCTCGTATCAGTTAATTTCGCATATGCCATTGTCCCACGGAACATTTTTGACAGCCCTAATGATGATTATTGATCGTGTAAAAATAATAGAACTATTTTTAAAATGTGGTTCTGTAACTCAAGATTAACGAGATTTTCGTAGATAATTATAGATCAGAATTACAGCGTGTTTGATAGGAACGGTTCTGTAGAAAAAGTTCGACGGAGATCAAGGACCCGACTAGTAAGAAATCCTGGTAGAAGTTAGGAATATGATAGACGATAATCAAAGTTTATTACAACAGCTGCAAATCTGTCGCCAAATTTTAAAAAAGTATTAGCGTTTACATGGCTACAAATGGCAATAGATCTAACAACTTCTATTAGGCGATGAGTTTCGCAGGTTTCTCGATATTTTGCCTTGTAAAATCATACTGTATATCGAACTCCACTTTTGCACAAATCATGTCATGCCTTGAATTTTAATTAAAAGTGAGTTATCCCCAGACTATTAAAACTATTGTAGTCTTAAATACTGTTAACACTGACGTAGTAATATAAAAAATATGTTGGACAGACTAGACGATTTAAACCAGATTCAAAGAGCATATGGCTCATCTCAAATATAGTAGAACAGATAAGTCTAGTGTAGCCCAACACGAGTTTGAGAACAACCATAAAATAGATATTAGCAATTTAAGATTAATTAGGAATGTAACAAATACTAGACAGCTAGATGCATTTGAAAGCTTGGAAATCACAAAGTGTAAAAATAGTATGAATAGTGACAGAGGGCCTATCCCAAATAGCCCGCTTTATTGGTTAGTGGGTCACGGTTCACCGAACGGTCACGGTCACGGTTCGGTAAACCCTGACAATCTCCAGATGATGCTAACTTGGTTGGTGAAACGCGCATCGAGTGCAGGATATAGTGTTTTAGTATTTCGTGGAAAACTACTTCAGTGTTATCTTCACATCAAAGGTTCCAACCCACTCCAGGACTTATATACTGTTCACGTTTATAAAAACAAGAATTCATTACCAAAGCGAATAATAATTGTACATTTTATACTTTGCATTACAATTCTAAAATTAAATCTGTTTGCCTCAGACTTAAGCTCTGTTTTGAAGAGAAATGGAAATGAATATCGTTTATATTTTAATTGCAAAAAAATTAAAATACAGACGTTAGCATTTTCTAGTTAGTATAAAGCCAGCGGGCTGCTTGAGAAGAGACATAATCTTATTTTCATATATTTTAATATATTCAACTTTCGTAAATAAACTCCAATAAATATTATTATTGTTGGAATTTTTTTATTACTGAACGATCGTTGACGAGGGATAAGCCTTGAGGCAACCTTCTCATCTACTGAATATCACTGCCTACAAAATATGGAGGATCAGGCTAAGTAAACATTTATTGCAATCTAAAATGTTAAAACATAATTATCATTTAATAAGGTAAAAAGTAAAAAAAAATCCATCTGAATCTTCTCTTCGCAAACTTTTCATTACGATGGAAATTTGATGTAAAATATACACGATGATGCATTGAAAAAAAAATCTCAACAAATTTAGCCAAATATAATGAAACATTTCTAAGAATAGCATTGTTTTTTATTGCATATTTTGAAAGTTTGTGGTGTATTTAGCAAGTGTGCAAAAATTCTTGTTTATCAGACATCGCTTTCAAATGTAAAAAAAATTGTTAAAACCAGAGATCAACTAAGGTTGGAAAGAAAATATACTCTCACTCTTCCCCGTAGGGAAGAGTGGAGTGAAGGAAGAATTGACTTCTCCCCGGACTCTCTGGTGTGCTATACAAACGGATCTCGTGTGGCTACTAGACGGTCCTCCGGGGCGGGGATATATCTGGAAGGCAAAGGAGTACAGGAAAGCTTTGCTCTAGGTCCGCACACCACGGTCTACCAGGCAGAGGTTTACGCCATTCTAGCGGTGGCGGATAAGGCTGTGGTTAGGAACGGGGCGGAACAGATGGTATACACCTGCTCCGATAGCCTGGCTGCTCTAAAAACTGTGTGCTCCCCCAGGACGAGATCAGTTCTCGTACAGGAGTGTGGGGACGCCCTAGAAGAGCTTGTCAGGCATAAACAAGTGAGACTAGTGAGGATCCCGGGACATATTGGAGTTCCAAGCAATGAGAAGGCCGATGAATTGGCTAGACTTGAAGCCAAGGAACCCTGTCTCGGGCCTGAGCCTATGTTAGGCATTACAAGAAGTCATGTCACAACTGTCTAGAGGTGGCGGATAAGGCTGAGGTTAGGAACGGGGAGAAACAGATGGTATACATCTGCTCCGATAGCCTGACTGCTCTAAAAGCCGTGTGCTCCCCCAGGACGAAATCAGTTCTCATACAGGAGTGTATGGACGCCCTAGAAGAGCTTGTCAGGCATAAACAAGTAAGGATCCCGGAACATATCGGAGTTCCAGGCAACGAAAAGGCTGATAAATTGGCTAGACTTGAAGTATAGGAACCCTGTCTCGGGCCTGAGACTATGTTAGGCATTACAAGAAGGCAGGTTACAACTGTCTAGAGGTGGTGGATAAGGCTGAGGTTAGGAACGAGGAGAAACAGATGATATACATCTGCTCCGATAGCCTGACTGCTCTAAAAGCCGTGTGCTCCCTCAGGACGAAATCAGTTCTCGTACAGGAGTGTGGGGACGCCTTAGAAGAGCTTATCAGGCATAAACAAGTGAGACTAGTTAGGATCACGGAACATATCGGAGTTCCAGACAACGAGAAGGCCGATGAATTGGCTAGACTTGAAGCAGAGGAACCCTGTCTCGGACCTGAGCCTATGTTAGGTATTACAAGAAGGCTTGTCATAAGGGCCCTCAATAAGTTGGCCCACGAGACACTGAGAAAGCATTGGAGGACCAACAGGGCCTGCAGGCAAACTCGAGATTTTGTGACGGGGACGAACAAATTGAGATCGCCCTGGTTACTAGACCAGAGTCGGAAGAATCATTTAATCGTAGTTCTGACAAGCCACTGCAGACTTAGGAGGCATCTGTCCCTGATAGGTATTGAGGAAGACCCTACATGTCCAGGATGCGGGAGTGGTGAAGAAACATCTTACCACTTTCTGGGACAGTATGAAGCGTTTGGGCACCTGAGACATAGTATATTAGTTCTGAGGAGCTTCTAAAGGAAGAAATGAGCTCCCGTGCAATGAGTGACATCCTGACCTTGATTAGAAGGTCGGAAAGATTCGACGAGGGAGCAATAGAAGCAAGTGACTGAGTGGACAGCTGAGGGTTGGTAAAAAGGACCCGTTTGCGGTCTACTTGCTAGGCGTCAGCCTCCCCCATATTACTATTAGTATAAAATGCACAATAAAAGAAAAAAATTATAAATACTGTGTAGTTCCTAGTTCCCGAGTGTAAAAATACTACGTCAGATGTAATATTTATTTATTTTTAAATTAGGTGCAGTAAGGTCGCGTATTTTGACACATCTTCTCAGGACTATTTAAATTAGGATTTTCTTGTAAAGATTTATAGTTTCTAAAAACTTAAACATAAATGTTATCGCGAAAACACAGACTGACACACCGACACAGACAGACAAGAAATTTGTTAACCCAAAGTTATTTTTTTGCGTTTTAAAGCATGTCATATTAACATAAAAAATATTTCTTTTTACCAAAACAATATCTTCTTCTCCTGTGTTTCTTCCGCTAGTAATACAATAACTACGCCACTTATATAGTCCCAATCGGACACTGGACTGCGACAAACATTTCTAAGATTCTTACCTTTAATAATATTCATACGTAAAACCAGGCAACTATTTAAGCGATAATCAGTTAAGATTCTCGTCGACCAGTACTTCTTTGCATATAAAAATACGGATCAGATATTAACTGATCGATTAATTAGATAACGGTAACACAAAACAACAAAACAGATTAATATTTTTATATGAAAAGAAGCACTGATCGAGGTATTTTTTTTTAATATCGTTTAAATAGTTGCGTTTAAAAAAGACGTTTTTAATTATATACGAAAAATTTGCCCAATACGAGTTGCCACTGAATCCCGAGTATAAACGACCCAACCACAGAAGCTAATCACTGTTATTCAGATTTGTCCACTTTCTTGATTTAATCCCAAATTACACAATTCGATTTAATTTAATCGACAAATGATTACAAATCCTGACGATTTAATTACATAGCCTATTAACAAATGCCAGTCTACGTATAGCTGATTTATCGGGTCGGCATTGGACCGCGGCGAAATATCCTTTTAATACCAGGATTATTACTTGTTCTTTGAACCATATGCAGCCAATTGTAGCAACTAGCTCGATTACAGAGTCGCTTTAAAGAAACAAGGAGGCAATAGCAAATTATGTAACACGATTTTGAAATTAATACTGTGCCTTATAAATATTTTTATCCAATACATTTAACACTTTTTTTAGAGTTAGATAGTCTTATTTCTAACTGGTTTTCCTCTTGTTAAATACACTGCGATGTTTGCAACATTTCGGCTTCATTTTTAGAGAGTTTGTGACATTTCGGACTCCACAATCATATTTCTGTATTTACCGGACTGAAATACACCATAATTTTCAATGCGTCCCATAAAATATAATCACAAGGCATTATGTCAGGGAAACGTGGTGGCTAGTTTACCAGAGCATGGTGTCCTCTACCAGTCCATCTATTTGAGAATATTTGATATAAATGTTCGCGGACGTTTAAAGCAAAATGTGCAAGAACCAAATATCTTGGTGAAAAATTTCTAATAAATCATTCAGTAATCATACAACAAATATTGACGGAGTTGTAAATAATTTTCACCATTTAGTCTATGTAGTATAATTTTAACACTGTAATGAAAATATAAATAGCAAAATAACCTACAAAATTAGGTTTAATGTCTAATTAGCTCCTTTTTAATTTCTCTTAATAACATTTGCATTTTAATTAGCGCTTTAATTTGATAAATTAGTTTGGCAACAACGTACAATTAGAAAAGCTTACTGCAAATAATTTCTTATGAAAATTTAATTATTGTCGACTATCTTTTATGACTTTTAGTATAGATTTCTCAATATAACTTTATGGAAGTTGTTCCATTTCTTGGGAGTGCAAATAAGAATGCGTCGTTGCCGACATTATGATATGAATAATTCGAGGCATTAAGTAACTCAGGATGGCTCGAGAGTAAGAACGATTTTCCCACGATAAATTTAAAGTTAGAAATGAACTTCCTAAAACACATAACAACTTATTTTAATACAAAAATTGACGTACGTATACGTGAATTAATTTGTTCATTTCAAAATAACTTGACTTTTCAAACAGACTTGATAAGCATGCTTCTTAAACTTATTATTAGAATTCACAAGAATTCAAAATTCTAACAGAGACGCAGGAATTTTAACATACCGCACACCGATAGTGTACCAAAGGCGGAAATCAAGGACTGTAAAATCGGGATATTCTGAAGGCTGTTGAATCAATTAATTAAATGTTGGTGCCGATCTATTTGCCGTAAAATATTCCTTTTTAATAGAATATCATCGGGTTAGTGGTGTGAAAAATAATGGGGCGCGCTTCCATCTAGACGCACAGCAATTCTCCGCTGTCTAAATGACATTAAAAATTCATCAATGGAATAGGACGCCTTTTCCATATGAAATATTTTGAATTCATATATAAATTTGTTAATACTTGAAAGTACTAATTTATTATAGATAATTGTAGCTAAATAATATGGATTTTTTTATGTAGTACTAATCTGTAGATATTGTGTTGTAAATTTGAGCTATGACGTGTAAAATAGCTCAAAAATAAATAGTATATGCTCAATATCCGGCACAAACATATTTTAAATTACATTATAAATTTCCGATTCTCCTGAAGAATCCAAAAATTAACATTTTTTGCGAAACTCTGATCACAGAGACATAATACAATCGAATTATAAATAAATTCATACAAATACATTTAAAATATGAAATTCCTTCCTTCCTTCTGCGTCCCAGATTATACCTATAACTTTTTTCCAAGTTAGACACTAAAGAACAAAGTAAATAATACATAAATTTTGGCTGACCATCTATATCAGTTTCTCAAACCATTTTGTTCTACCTCTGACCCAAGACTTTTTATATTATGTTTCTTTTTTATTACTTCGAGCGTAAACAGTTATTAGGAATTTATTGGTTCAAAAAAGGACTTTTCATATGTGTATAGACATCTATACATTACATTTTTTGTCCGTCGTTGTTATCGTCGTCATTTTGTTTTAAATATTTGTTAATTATTCTCGAAATAAAGAAATAGTTGAGGCGTGAACACAATCCCTTTTACCAAAAAAGTTGCCTTTTATGATGTAAAGAAAGTAATAGTAAGTCATTACAAACAAGACATACATTTCCTACAGATTGTACAGAAATAAACAGAAAATTTTCTATTTTTGGTAAGACTAATACAACATGTTTCATCTTTTAGCGTATATTTTATATTCCTGAAAGTTCGTTTCATTCGCATTTATCTATCAAGCCTGTAATATTCCTGCATAGAATTGTAGAAACTTCCAACATGAAAAATGCATTAAAGCAGTGAATTTTATCTTACCTGTCAGTCATATTACGTCTCATTTCATCATTAAATCATCAGGCACATAAATTGATAGTAAATTTATAACCACTGATTTTATGTGTGTGTGTGTGTCTATATATATATATATATATATATATATATATATATATATATATATATATATATATATATATATATATATATATATATATATATATATATATATATATATATATATATATATATATATATATATATATATATATATATATATATATTTAAATTCGTTTTCCGGGTATACTCCCGCGTAGGTGATAGGCCCCGAGAGGGACCGTGGTTGTCTGAACGACGTTTCGGCAGAATCTCATCTGCCATCTTCAGGTTCTAACCGTTAACTGCTTACTGCGGCTTCTGGTTACTCGAACTGAAAATAACGTCGTTCAGACAACCACGGTCCCTCTCGGGGCCTATCACCTACGCGGGAGTATACCCGGAAAACGAATTTAACATTCACCACCCGCGAAAACCTGAAAAACAACATATATATATATATATATATATATATATATATATATATATATATATATATATATATATATATATATATATATATATATATATATATATATATATATATATTAACATAATACACTCAATACCCATCAATTTTATCTGCTGGTTTCCTGTTTTATATATATTTTATGGTGACCAGGAAAAACTCATAATTAATTGCCCTGAAGATGGTAATAAAATTTACCGAAACGTCGGCAAGTTAATAAAATAATTTTTCTCAAAATAAAGACCCTTACCCAACAAAATTTTTCCAACTTTAATAAACCATATTGTATTAGCTATTTGGTGCGCCGCTATTGTACGATCGGACATAATTGGGCATGGCTAGGTTCCGTCGCGCGCACGGAAGAAAGATTGGGTGTGAGCGTTTTTAGCGGGGGAAAGACAAAACGGGGCGGCTAGCGGCACGGCTAGAAAAAGGCAGGCCATGGAATGAACAAGATTAAAGCTGCGGTGTGTAAAATGCTCTGATCTGAGATGGTTTTTTTAATTGTTAACTTTGTGAATTAGTAAAGCGCACAAAAGCTGATGCTGATTTATGGAAACGGCCAATGTGGTTGAAGTGTAGTAACGCCAAGGCTGTAAGCTAGGCTCAGGAGGAATGAGTAAAAATATATCATTATATAGACATCTCGACGACAAAAGAGATATATAAATTTTGCAAATTTAACTTCGAACCCTAGGTACCTAGGCACAACCCATTAACTTGTCAGACTTGTGTGCCTCGCGAGTAAACAATGAATTTTATAAGATTTGCAAATCCACCCAGTGCCTTTAAACTGAATTCGTTTAACGTACTATACATGCATTTGTGGTTAATATTCGTTGACCATTTAAATAACTACATATTTTCCATATTTTAAAAGTAGCCGGTTGTCTGTTAGTTATGGAAAATTATTGTATATTTGAAACTTAGAAAAAATGGTGGCGCCCAATAATAACTAATTAGTTGGTTTTATATATTTGTATGATTTAAATTGGTGATCGCCGTATGTTTTTGTTTTTTTTTATTAATTTCTTCTAAAGTTTTATTGGATTTATCTGGTTAACTACTCTGCTTCCCCGCCTAGAGAACAGAGTCATAAATATTGCTTATATTGAATAAATGGATTTTGTTATTAGATTTTTTGTTTCATTCAATAAAATTGGATTTAACTATTTTAATGGGGAGGGTAAACCTCGTTATATAGTTGCACAAGTTCACTTCTTGGGCTTCGTATAATATGGATTATGGATATACTAATCTTCAGATGTCCCTGTATTAGATATCAAAAAAAATATTTTTGTTGCAAGTTAGAAATATTATTTATAGGTATATTATTTCTGAACCTATTGGTCAACTTTGGTTTTATGCTGATGTACAAAATAACAAATACAATGGTTGGTTTTGATGTGAACATGCCAAAACTAGGAAACAATAATTAATTTAATCAGATATAAACGTTGTAATGTTCTGTCATCCCAAAATCCTTAAAAGCCACACACTCAAAGCCGCTAAATCATGGTAATTAATAAACAATGGGTAATATAACAAAAACGTGATATGTAAGCATAAAGGGCGGTTTACAAGGGCACAATAATTACGAAGATGAGCAGCATTTGGGTTCGTATAATGATCGCGCGTATCGCCGTTGGCATGAGCCTATACCGTAACTCATTAAAGCGGCCTTTTATCTTTGTACAGGGAAAGACTTTACGTTGAAATAATTGAAATATCTCGTCACTCGACAGAGCTGTCAGCGTTTTTTGAAATTTAATTATTTACTCGACTTGTTGCGATATGAACTAATGTAGCTCCTGGTACAATCAGGATTAATTAATGTTAACATTTGACGCCTGGGTATGAACCATGTTAATTTATAAAGCAAAGTGCTAATAAATGAAAGTCCCTTTTAATTTGGAAAACAGAAATGTTTATTTAAAATCAGAGGCGGCTTGTTTTGGCAATAGTGTTTTGGTAGTATTATCACGATTAAATTTTTACGGTGTAAACTTGGAGTGGCGCTGGGACTGATAATTTTTTATAACGAGTTTTTCAAGAAATTAATTTGGAGGCATTTTGAACATAGGTTAGTCAAATCGTAGTACCTGTTTTTTCTATTAGTAATTTTGGAAAGTGAATAATTTCACGTAGAACGAAAAACGGTTTCTGGCAGAAGTTGAAAATTTTGCACAGAAATGTGTCAAATAAATGAACAGAATCTTTCTTATTCTGTTCATTTATTTGATAAATTTCTAACATTTCTGTGCAAAATTTTCAACTTCTGCCAGAAACCGTTTTTCGTTCTACGTGAAATTATTCTCTTACCAAAATTACTAATACATTTTTGATCATAGATACCTCCAGAGATCAATGAGGGACATTTCGAGTATTTAATTTAGGTTTTTCGAAAACATTCTTGTAACAATTTTATCGAATTTGAACTGTGTGTGAAAAGAGAACAGAATAATTTTTTGTAAAAATGATATAGAGAAAAAATAAATCTTTGTATCTTCCAATCCTCACCAATTTGTAACACTCCGTACAATGCTACTACAGTATACACTATACACTTACATATTTTTATTCTTTGAAAATTTTCATTTTAAAAAAGAATCATAACAATTTTAAATTTATTTTTAATATCCTCGTACATTTTTTTTTTTAGTTTATTTATGTTCTTAAAGACGCAAATTAAACAAATTACTTGTACTCTAGAAAATCATAAATGTATGGCAGGAATTCACTTTACTAAAAGTATAAGCGCTTTCCCGTTTGAGAATGTAATTCCATTAAGAAATTCATCAGCTACTTACTTGCTCGGTATTAATGATGTATTACTAAAGCTGTGTAAGTTACCAACATCTTATTAAATAACGATTGATGTTAGATTGTTGAGTAACAAATTTAACAAACGAAAATGTAAATAAAGAACTATTTCTTCTTGAAACTTTGCCTATACCGGGTCTAACAGGATCATTTTCTCCTATAGTTTTGAACATAATTGATTGAAATTTGAGATATCCTATATACATAATAAGGGGCACTTTTTGACATACAAGTGATTTTTTTTCACTTCCGGTTTCGCCAAAAGTGACACTAACTTTCGATTGTTAAATAGAATACCCTATATATTATTGCATTTTTGAATTTTACATAATTTTCTGAATCCAACGATACCAAATAAGTGACATTTCAAACGTCAATATTATTTATAATATAATTTTTAGTTTTCCATTTAAGTGTGCCATGACGGTTCCGATTTATTTTAAATGACCCGTGTAATGCTAGAAAAATGGAAATCCCGTCAAATATTCTAAATTACGTGATTTATGAGCAAATAAAGTTCATCAAAATGATTTTTGGGGAAAAACTCAATTTTTTCAAAAGGAACCATACTGGTACCGTGGTACCATTTATTAGTACTATTAATAAGGAATTTATTCATATGTCGTATTAAAATGTGCGATAAATACAAACAAAATTACAGCTAAAGGAAAATAAGAAAATACAATTTTGTTCTAATTAAATGTTAAGAAGAAACTAACTAAGGTGGCTTTGAAAACAATGAAATATTTAGCTTGTCAAACATTTGTTGGTTTACAGGTGTTTTTATTGTGTCTTTAAAAATTGTTTAAAATTCTTGCTAATTGTGTTCAAAATACCGCAAATTTATACAAGAGATGAAAAGGTGGGCATATTAATTATTTATGGGGAATGTAGAAAAAATGCCGTTGCGGCTAGACATCTTTATGCCGAACCATATTCTGATAGACAATGTCTAGCGAGAAATTATTTTAATCGTCTTGAAAATCAATTCCGAAGTGAGCCCAACAATGATCCCGAAAAAAATTTCATTCTTGACGAAGTAACGAAAATTAATGTTTTGGCTCGAGTAGAAGTTGATAAGACTGTTTTTTTTTAAGGCAAATTGGGACTGAATTGGAAATCAGTTACCAAACAGTACGCCGAATTTTGCACAAATACCACTATAAATCTTTTAAATACCAATTGCACCAGCACTTGTACGAAAATGATTACGAACGTAGTACGGAATATTGCAATTGGATTTTGCAGAATAACGTGCAGCCGAACAATGATTTATTGGGAATGATTTTATTTTCGGACGAGTCTAGGTTTACGAATTTGGGATTATTTAACCTACAAAATACAAAAGATTGGTCACGAGAAAATCAAAATTTATTACGGGAGGGTAACTTTCAAGTGCGGTTCGGTTTCAATGTTTAGCCTGGAATAATCGATAGTAGAATCATTGGTCCAATAATATTTGAAGCTGACTGGTGACAGATACTTGGAATTTCTGTAAAATGAAATTGAGAACAGTTCAGCTGAATTATCTTTCCATTTACGATACGGAATGTATTTCCAACAAGATGGCGCTCCTCCCCATAATTCAAGGATAGTAATTGATTGCCTTCAACGGAGATTCGGAGAAAACGTAATTTCGACGAATGGTTTTGTGAGGCCTCCAAAGTCACCTGATTTAAGACCCCTTGATTTCTTTGTTTGGGGTCATTAAAAAATATTGTCTATGCAACCGCCGTTATAACCCGTGAAGATGTGGAGTTACGAGTAAGACGAGCAATTAATAGCATAACGGCTCAGCAATTGGCGAACGTTCTTCGAGAAACAGCTATGCGAGTTCAGATGTACATTGACGTTAATGGACAGCATTTTGAACAACTGTTGTGATGTCTCGATGCGATTATCAATGAGTCACTTTGAAAAATGCGTTATTTCAAAAAATTCTCTTTTGGAAAAGACATTTTTCTCTATCTGATACGACAACACTCTATAGGCTTATTTTCTATTACTGAAAATAGACACAAAATAAAACACAATAAAGAAACATCGCCAATATAATTTTGCAAATGTTTGCCTAAAAAAAATTGTCGTAGTAGGCCGAGATAACTTTTCTCTACTTGCACAATATTGTTTTAAGATGTATTTTTTCCCACACAACTAAAAACTTTCCATTCGTTTTAAGACTGACAATTTCAGAAGTGCTTCCAAGCAAATGGGAACACTCTGTAACATTACAAAATAATTAATCAAACCCTGAATGCAGCTCTCATTTATCCACGTTTCTAAAATAAAATCGTGTTTTATTTCTATGAAGAAACAGTCAACGTTCATCCATCTACTCTTATAAAAGTAACAGACAATTTATTGAGGAGCAAAACAGACATCTGCTCCCGCTACTGAAAAATATTCTGAAATTTGTTCTGCCAAAACGGTTTACGTATCTACTAGTGAAAATGCCATGTACTTTAATCTACGTCAGTCAATACAACGGTATACAGCAGCGTAGGTGAAGGGTGTATTACAATTATTGTAAACTTCCTGTCTTGGATTCTAAAGGTTTATTTATTTTCATGGCTATGATGTTTATGTCGTATTTACATTTCAGTTTCAGTTACAGGTCTTGCAGGTTTACACATGTGGAAGTGTCCATTTCTGATACTAGTCAATTTTTATGAAAAATATTGTTAAATGAATATCTCTGAACAAGAAAAACGAAGTAAGTATACCATATGGTGGTGTATTTCTATCTAAAAACAGCATGAAAATTATGTTCCGGGCTGTAGATGCTGGAGGGAGTGGCATATTAAAAAATAGTAAGTCACTGACTAAAATAAATGACACCATTTTTAAAAGGCTACATTAATTTGACTTGGAAAAAAATTCTCGCGAAAAGCTCATATCATGAGCTCTTTCTGAGCAAAATTGGTCTCTATTAACCTTTTTATACTGTTACCTGATGAATTTTCTATTTCTAGTGCCCAACTTTGAGACTAGTAAGTAATAAATGTCATATCTATAAACCGACATATCAATTTGTTCTGACGTATAAGACAACACGGAGACTGATACTATATATTCAAGAAGAAGAAGTAACCACGGTCACCAATGTTTCGAATTTGATGTTCCTCATCAGCCAGTGTAAGTTAAGGATTGAGATAGGTCAGGCGCGAACAGTATTGCACTGACCGGCTAGCATAAAAATCTAAGTATTTCATACAATTTTAAATTGTTCTAAAGTTAATCAAGCAAAGTACAAAATTATCCTGGCAAATTTAAAATAACCAACTTTATATTTCATCTCAGTGCTTTTCGCTTTCTCCTCTATAGCGAATATTATATCACACCACTGTATCTACATAGGCACTGTTTTTTTATCCTCGACTTTGTGTTTGTATTCGCCCTGACAAGCAGGGGCTCAACCTGCAACGTCAAATATTATGGAACTACAAACTACCCTACTTCAAACAAGTAGCAGAAATATTAATGAGCAGCACAAATAAAAGAAAAAGCTATGTAGGTATGAACTCAAGTGCTTTCTGTGCATTGTTTATTTTATGATCTTTTGACGGGTTTATATTAAACTACTTGTTCACTTAGTTCAGCGCGTCCATTGTAACACTGCCATGTACAGCTTTAATTAGGAGTTGTTAGTATTGTTGCATTATTTTAACTAGACCGTCATCTACCAAGCAGTTTTTTATTTTCGCTACTGTTAAATTAAAAAAAATAGTTCCACGGAAATAAACATTACAGTCTCCACGAGCCATTGATTACAAGGTTAATATAAGATATGTTAACAGGTATATTTCTATTGGTTTTCCAACGCAAAACTTTTTTAACTGATTTTTAATTATCTTAAAAATGTTGGTACTACAGTGCATTCAGTCTTTGTTATGCTGTTTTTAAAAAGCTGACAAATTGTTTTTATCTATGAGGACAAGTTTTCTTATCCTAATATGAGGAAATCGTACCCAACCTGTCTTTTATAAAAACAATTTTACCAAATTACCAAAATCATCTTTTTTATGTTGACAAAGTGAGAAGAGTGAGGATGTCCAGAATACAAATTTTACACTACTCTTTTTTAAAGATTTTAATTTTGATCATGCTTGCTTCCATCTCACGGTGATCGAAAATAAAGGGCTATGACCTATTGAAAGTGAAAGAACAATACATTTTCTTAAAATATTTTCTTAATCCTAGTCTCTAATCACCAAAGTAACCCCTAAGAATCAGATTTTGTGTTCGGTAAGAGAGACAAAGCTCCAGAGTTTACAATGGAGTTCGAACCACATATGAGCCATTGGCAGCTCCATACCTCATCTGGGTGAGAAACAAATTTTAAATAAATTTTCAATTTGTCCCTGGCTGGAATCGAACCATCGATCGGCACTACTAAGTAACTGTAAACACATTTACCGGCTCAAATTCCAACTAGATAAAGCATGCCAGAGTCAGGTTACAAAGAATTAGGAAGAATATTGAGTAGAGAGTCTACTACAGACTACTTTCCCAAAATTTTCAACATATATAGCAGGACTCTCATTTTAACCTAAGATACTTCAGTTTAATTTATCCTACCCTGTACCAATAAACAGTTGCAACCCACAAGGATTAATCAATATTGTTAAATGGAAATTATTTTTCTATTTTTCGCTTGTTTAATGTTGATACATCATCATAAATTCAATCAATATGTAAATATTTAAATTTGTATATATGTTCCGTGTGCGATTCGCTTTAAGTATTGATTAAACTGAAGTTAAATTTTACATCCTAACTTTAAATTAATATTTACTCAATTCTCCCATATCACTATAATAATATATTGAGCAGCAATTGTAATTAGTTTCATCAAAAGAAACATGACTTGATCTAGGGAATAAAGTAAGCTTTATATACTTGCAGTAATCATTGTCTCGATTTAATCCTGGACGAATATTAGACCAAAGAGAGGTTTATGGTGCCTTCATACACCTTTAAAATTAAAATATTCTTAAAGGGTTCAATGGATAAGGACTAATGTCTTGACCGTCCAGGTTGCCAGATTTAAATTCTCTAAATAAATATTTATGGAATTATTTAAAGGATCAATTCTGACGAGGATTCAACAGGGAATGCGACAAAATCCAGAGCAAATATCTGCCTATATCTATGCAATCACTAGTGTAACGTATCGAAAATGTAATGAAATCGGTGGGTGATCTTCTGAAAAATCATTTTAACGTTTTTATTATCCTGTTTATTACTGCTTAAATTATAAAATAATTATTTTTGTAGTTAGAGTGTGTCAGTTAAGAGGTCACTCGCAATTTTCTAGTAAATTTGGCCGAAAATGAATGTTTCCTCCAAACATTTTGCATCCCCCAATTCAATTAAATATCAAAAATGTATAAAGGACTTTTGTGATATCTTTAACCGTTTTCAAAATATTAATAGCTCTTCGACTGAAAATTTCATAACCATACAACAATAATAAAGGCAATTTTACGTGGTTTTGCAATTATTATCTTAGGTTGACACCTAGCACTTGGCCCTAATAATGGTGTTATTTCTAACATAAGGCGCTTTGTCTACAGCTAACTGGGATGCCATTTAAACTGCGTCCTGTATGGTAGGTATCAGAATAAAGTCAAAGCTCTTATAAATTGTCTACATGAAGTTTTAAGTCAACTTTCAAAGTTATCCACGGAAAACAGTCCAACGGATCTAAATCTGGACTTTTTGGAGGCCAAGGTATTTTATTAATTATTCTGTCTAACCACGAGTTTCCATAATTATTGGGATTGCTGATTTTGATGCTTGTCGTGGTGGTGAACTTGTGAAATTTGATATATTAATACAACAAAAATGAAGACATATTCGAACCATCTTTCCATGTTCTTAATTTTTTTAAAGTAATATATTTTTATTTACAATTTCTTAGGAAATGTTAAATAGGAACTGCCGACTGACGGCATGAAAACATTTCTGCAATAATGATATGAAAATCACAGATATAAATTTTTGTACAAACGAATAAATATGTCTCTGTATGTAAAGGTGACTAGGAACTTGATCGTATTCGTTAAGGTTATGTTACTAATAGAGATTAATGCTCACATAGAGCTGGGATTTAAAAAGGACTTATTTCTCGACAGCACTCATGTATATTGTCAACTGTAATGAATTTGTAGTACATTTTTCGTAATAGAATGTGCTGGAATATCTTACATGTGATTTCGTAAATTATTAGTAGATTAAAAATAACGGAGGCCCTGAAATTGATTCTTGAGGAACACCCTAGTTACAGTATGAATATTAAATTCAAAACCCCATTGCAACTTATTACAGCGTTCTTCTGAATTAAAAACATTTATTTGCGTTGTTCGTATTTGTTGTCAATTCAAACACGGGTATTTATAAAATGAATGTTGAAACACGGGTAGTTTATGTGATGGAATAAAATTATGTATATATAGGGCAACTCTATATTTACTAAGTAAACAATATGTCAGTTTCAATATTTGCCAAACTAAATTATGTGGAAAAATAATACATTCTCTTGAAAACAGAGATTTATTACTTTAAAACCTTATATTTGATACAGGAACAGCGGAGAGACATAAATTCATTACCTCGTTCTTTCATTAATTATTTCATGGCATTTAACAGCAAATCGAGAGTTT
Organism: Rhamnusium bicolor; assembly: GCA_029963845.1. Taxonomy (NCBI): domain Eukaryota; kingdom Metazoa; phylum Arthropoda; class Insecta; order Coleoptera; family Cerambycidae; genus Rhamnusium; species Rhamnusium bicolor. The sequence goes on along the minus strand of JANEYF010005553.1, from coordinate 91,951 downwards.
GGTGTGAAAGTTTAGGTAAGTTGTTTTAATTAATATATTTTTAATTTCTTCTGGAGTTTACACAGTCATTGACATTAGCATTCTAACTTTCAGCTTTAATAATTTTTAAAAGTTTGTATAACCTCGGAAGATTGCCTCAGCTGTGGCTTTCAATTTTAATTCTTTATAGGCCCAGAGACCACGTTTTAACGCCTATAAATCAGACACTTTTCATGCTACCTTAGTGAAATTTACACAACTTTTTAAAAAAATTATTTTTATAGCACAGAACATTTAAAATTTTAAGCTGTATGTTAGAACAAATTTAAGCCGCACCGGATATTGAGAAAATAGAAAAATGTGTTCATGTATGTGGTATTTTATTACCTACACACACACTTAAACACCTTTAAACTTAAATTTAAAATATGTCCATGATGCGCCTTTTTTGTCGATACTATTTTAAATATTGTAATGAAGTGATTTTTCCGGTAATAGTTTTCTATTGTAACAAGACCGCTAACTTGTGTTAATATTTCTTTTAAAACTATTTTAAACCAAAGTTAAATTTAGTTTCCAAGTACAGTAGTTGGAATAACAATTATTTCTCAAATATAATTGTTTCAAACCGGTTTCTTTCCAGGATAATCTTAGTTTGTTTATTATCCTAAGGATAAATTGTTTATTGTGTTTGTATTCAACCAAGTAGGAGGAAAGTAGTTTAATTTAGTTTGGTTTCAAAGCAAGTTGAAATCATTTATTCATGGTAAAGAAATATGTTTCTATTTACGTTAATAATTTATCGGATGAATTATTAGTTGATTTATTTTAAATATCAGTACAGTACAGAGCTGTTTTACATTATTTCTTTAGGAAATGTAGGTTTAAAATTATGAGCAAGCGATTCCCAGCCTTGCAATGTTTTATAAACATTTGTTTATATGAATTAACGCAGCAAATTTGTTTATATACGATACACCGCACTAACTGAAACAACGTTTGCCACAGGCAGCAGTCAACACGCTCGCGCGGCGCGCAGACCCCCACCATTATTGGGAAGGGGTTTAAGTATAAATTTTTTGAAAATTGACAGAGCTATTGAGGCGATTCCAAAAATATGTAACTGTGATATATTAGCTTCAAAAATAAGGCAGTAACTTAAAAAAGAATGGTCAAATTTTGTAATAATTTAAGCTAGATTACTATCATTTAGTTTCTCAAATAACAATTTCTATAGAGAATAGTAAAATTGCAAATAAAATGAAAATAAAATTAAATAAAAAAATAAAGGAAATATATAATAATTATAAAATTTAATGATTCTTTTAGTAGTACTTTCTTTATTTATGAAGTAAATATATTACAGCTATATATTTTTGAAATCGCCTCAATGGTCTCAATGTAAAATTAGCGAAAAATGCACTGTGTAAAATTAAAAAAAAAACATATATTTTTGATCAACCTGTATATTTTTGCTTATTGAATATTGCTGCATTAAGTATTCGTAGTGCGAATGGCATCAATTAATTCACTTGGCATATGAATATTGTGCTATTAATGTTCTTATAGAATCATAGAATCAGTTTACTTTATATTTATGCTAGAATACGCGGTAGTAAACGGGACCATAAATCACACTGAATACACGTAGAGTCGACCGATCGACTATACTGTAGAGGGCGCCTGCTCCTTGTATACCAAAATCGGAAAAAGAGCCAGGCAATTAGAAATATTTAGAGTTGAAATAATTTTAAAAAAAATGTTTTGGTGGTGTATGTAATTATATTCTATGTCGCTGTGTTTTTAGTTTCCCAATTTTCATATTTTGATATTTTTAGAAATGTTGAAAAAAAAATCTACATTTTTTTTTCAAAAAAATCCCACTCAGTGACACAGATTAAACTTTCGTCTATATGTCCTCCAAATTTTATATTCACATCTTCTCTAATAACGTCACAGTTATCCGGCTACAAATTTATATTTTTTCCGGTCGCAGACGGAACTCAAGTTCAGATTTTCAGTATATCCATCTTTTACTCCGAAAATATTTAATTATCTAAATGTTCTTACAACACAAATTATTATTGCATACTGTGCTTACGGGGACTTATGCATTTAGAATTTCATCAACTTTGCCAAAAAGTGTCAACAAAGTGCTCAATTTGTTTCTTTTGATGAAGGATTTGTAATATGTTAACATTTATTTAAATGAGTGTTAAAAAAAAATTATAATTTTCTTGACAGGCTTGTATAATTACGACTGTAACCTCCCTACAACCAGTTTGATATCAAAAATGTGTTATAAATCTCCATCCTTTCCTTTTTGTTGAATTTTAATTCGAAATTATTGAGGCTTATTCGTACTCTTCCAAGCTTTGAAACTCTAATCATCATGACCCTTTTCATACCTAATGACTCAATATCTTTCAGACTAACGAGATTTCCAAATTTCCAGCAAAAATTTTATTAAACATCCATCTCCCTTTATAAATTAACCAAGTTAATGAAAAGTGAAACAAAACAATTTGGTGATGTGTTTTTAATTAAAATAAGGAATGGTGGTAGCGACATTTCTAAGGCTGTTGTCGTCTGAGTAAAATTAATATCAAACGGTTTCTTTTCTTGTATAAGGCAAAAAAAACGACATAAATAAAGAAATTCATTAGTTAAAATAAATAATATGCCAGTTATTTGCCTTTATGAGGACTTATTTTTACTTGCTACACATAAACTTCATATAAAATAATAAGGTTATTTTTATTTCCGTTTCAGTTTATTATTAGTATTTACCTCGCCGTGGGAGAGCGGCAAGAACATTTATATCTGACTCAGGGGTATAGAGTTGGAATCCCGGCCAAGGACCTGGACTTTTTTAGGAAACAGAAATTAATGCCAGCGTACTCGGATATTTAGTATGTGTTTGTTGTCTCTAAATATGTTGCCCCTACCATTACATGGTTACTTTAAAGATATAGGAAGTTATATTACTTGTGTTTAATTATCTCACCTTCAGAAGAAAGAAATAAAACATTCACGTTTATTAGATAATTTGCATATATAGGTATGAAAATTACAATACCATTTTACTTGTTTGTGTACTACGAGGTCAGAAAAATGAGTTTTGTGATTGTGTTATAAATTTGTAGCGACTGCATGGTGGCCGGAAACGAGTTGAATCAAAAACTATCGTAGAAAATTCGTCAGCAAAAAAAAATGTTCAAAAATACCAAGAAACAGTGTCGAAGCTGGCGCCCTCTATCAACAGCAACAAAATAAATAAAGCCATTGCTGTATTTGCAAATGTGAAAATGTAAACGTTCCAATTTACAGGTGGTTTTGGAGACATGTCGAGCAACTACTATTAGTAGTAGTAGCAGTAATAGTAGTTGTCTGTCAGAACTATAATTAGATGCGTCATACCAGTCGCTGTTAACCTCCAATGCTTAATATCTCGTAAATTGTTGTAACAATCGCAATCTTGGATTTTAAACGAAGTTCAGTTGAACTCTGGCTAAACCAGGTCGATGCAACCAGCCCAAAGTTGTATTTTTTAAATAGGAATCATATTTGCCTATAGTTTAGTTAAAAAAGGAAATTCTTTTCTCTTTCAAACTATATATCATATGGGGTCGCTTTTGATATGTAAGTATTTAATAGCAAAAATAATCTATTAGTAAATTACCTTTTTCGTTTTTTTATATTTATTCCAAGTAGACGTGTGTCATCTATGACAGTGTTTATCCGTTAGTCAGTAAATTGCATATTAATAATTTTGTTTCCGTCATAATTACACCTCATTTAATCGTAAAAGTGAAGATGTCTTATGGAAATTACGAGAAATATGATATGCTAGAAAGCTTAATTCAAAGTAATAACAACTGTGATATTGCATCCGAAATATATTTCAATCGCTATGCAGAAGGAAGACAACTTAATAAAGCTATTTTTAAGAGGTTAAAAGAAAATCTCATTAATTGTGGGTCCTTCAACAAGCCAAGACCAAACAATTACAATATTGAAGATGCTGAAGAAACTTCTATAACTGTAATTGGAATGGCGCATGGCGGTTGCAAATCCCTTAATTTCAAGTCGTCAAATTGAAGCTGATTCTGTGATTTCAAGACGTCGAACTTTGGGTATTTTGAATCTTCAATTTTTAATGGGCTGCCTCATCCTAATGTTATTAAATTTATTTCCCAGTAGAATTAATCCTGGAAATGTTGACGAAAGCCTGTGCTATCAACGGGATGATACGCCTCCCCATTATGCAGCAAACTTTGGAAGGTATCCTGACCAGATATTTCTGAACATGTGAATTGGTAGACGTGGACCCATCGAATGGCCACTAATCAACGATTACCCCTTCCAGTAATAACATTTTGAATACATTTTTAACAAGCGAGGCAGTTTAAAACTTCTATTTAATTTGTCCGTATATCATGAAATACATTTCAGATTGTAACTTTAATAAGTACTTTGGTACAAAGCGTAGGAAAAAACTACGTTTCGTTAGTGTTTAACTTTAAGTTCAACTTTGCGTTTAATGAAATGCCCTGCGGCATGAAACTTTTCCTTGGGAACATTCAATTCCGTTGTGAATCAAAGGCGAGTAATGTACAGATAAGGCTTATTAAAATTGCGGATTACTTCTACAATGTCTTTTACTTTTTTAGCGTGTTTTAATAGCAAAGAGTTATTAGCTTCATAACTTTGTTATGATACTCAGATTGTGCAAGCAAAAATATTAAAAGTCCGTCTAATATTTCATCTTGCATTTATTCTATATTTAACACAGGTTTCTGGACGCACCGACTGGAAAATTTAATATTTTCCGGTGTGTAAGTTATTAAGTAAAGTGAATATTTTACTCTGCATGGTCGTGTTCCATTAAGTTAAAATTTTCATTATTTTGTTTACTTTCATAATAAACTTAGTATTCCATTTAGTAAAATATTTAGAACAAGGCTCTTCTTGAGGGTGTATGTCTGCTCGAATTAATTTTAAATAAACGCTGTGACTAGGGACACTAATTTTTGTCTACGGTCGTTAGGAAATAATCGCTTTATATCTCTCATTTGAGTTAGGTAATAACACCATTATGTGCTAATGGGATCCATTACAGCACTATGCGGTAATGAAGTTTTCAATTTTTTTGTTATTAAAATAGGGCAAAAAAGTATGAATATGCTGAATTTATTGAAGAATTAATACAACTAAACAAAATGTAAGCTTTTATAAATGCATGTACATTCTGTACAATTATATACAGTTCATTCAATAGAATAGAATATACTTCAACAAAATAGAATAGAATAGAATAGAACAGCATAGAATAGAATAGAATAGAATAGAATAGAATAGAATAGAATAGAATAGAATAGAATAGAATAGAATAGAATAGAATAGAATAGAATAGAATAGAATAGAATAGAATAGAATAGAATAGAATAGAATAGAATAGAATAGAATGTTATTTATCACTTTGGCTATACAGAATACAGATATGAATCAACTTGGTTACACTCTTTTTGGAAGGTAAATTTGTTAAATAATAACTAGAATTGGCATGTCGTGCGGCTATTCACTGGAGCAACAGCAGGTAGATAAATATCTGGTGAGGTAATAAACGGCGAACAAATCGAAGCGAGCCACGAGACTAGTCCATTGTTGTATGTCGTAGTATTTACACGCTAATTTATTCCTCTCCGTTGTATTTTATGTTGTTGGATTATTGATGATTTTGTTTGTTGTATTTTATTGTTAACATCAATTTAATCATAAAATATGTCAGACGTGCGCAAAGGTAAAAACCGGTCATACGCTACAAAGTGATTAAATTTATCAGTAAATTCCCGGATTTATTCTATAATGGTGCTACAATAAGCTGTAAGATGCGCGAGATAGAACTGATGTGCTGTAATTGTGGACTTTACATAAATAGTGTACACCATAAAAATAAAAAAAATGAGGTGCCTTCGACAACACAGTTTATGTTCGATTTACTATTAATGCTGATTGCAAGTGATGTTCCGCTGTACATACTCGGTAATAAATGTAATCTTCAGGTGACGCCACCAAGTCGCGCAACGTTGCGTAACTATGTACCAACTGTATGCGAAGACATTGTAAATAAGAATTAATGTGTATTAAAAAATACACGGCTGTGGTTATGTGTTGACGAGACAACAGATGGTAAAAAAACTCTATTATAAATGTTATAGTACGTGTAGTGGATCCTCTTAAATCGACATTTCCAGCAGAAGAGTAACTGGATGCACTGGCAAAACAATTACGCGCGTGGTGCTGGAGATGTTAGAAAAATATGATCGGTCAACAAGTCAAGTGTTGGTGTTTGTGACCGATTGTGCCGCAACAATGTGTCTTACTAGTGTAGCATTCTGAAGACAACACCTGTAATTCAGCGATCTGGTAAAATTTATATGTTTTCTGGTATTATCGTGTAATTTTATGATCATCATTATTTAAAAAGTTGCTATATCGATTTAACGTACCTTTGAGGTAATTTTCATAATAATATTGTACCGTATTTATATTAATTTACGCCTTGGGCGAATTTGCTTGTCGGTGATCAGTTCACATTGGTTGCTCTTTGGAACAGCCATCAATAATATCGATTAGTATCGATTTATCGTGTCTAGTCGGTAATTTATCTAATATCTCTCTGATATTGTAATAATTTTGTGTGCTAATTTAAACTAACTTTCGATTATTGTAAATCTTAGATTTAAACGGCAACGGATGTCACCATTTTGTATCAGAGTTAGTTGTTTTCTGTCTTTGCCTGTTTATGTTTTAGGTCACTTGGTTACGTTGGTGGCTCTGTGAAAAGTGGTGGCTGGTGACATTTGGAGTTTGATACCCCTTTTTGGAGGAAACTTATTTGTTTATAACCTTTGTGAGAATTACCTAACGTGATGCATTTGTCTTGTGGTGGATCATTTTATACCATATTTACCAACCAGACCTCTGGAGCGTAAGGTTTTTCTAAATTTAAAATATCGAGTGCTTACTTGAACGTTTACTTAGTATCTAGTTAAAAACGCTGCTCTGGTGGAGCCTTACCTAGTTCTCTGGCAAACATACCTGCCTAGTTATCTGGCAATTCATTAACTTTTAATTATCTGCAGTAAACATATAGTCAAGATATATATCTTTATTTAACTTTATCTGGAATTCATTATTACCACTCACGAGGAACTAATAAATGGTTCAACTTAACATTACCTTTTATTTGACAGTTATCATATTGTTTCATATTTAGCAAATATTTATTTACGTCATCTTTCTGCTTGTCTGTCTGTATACAGATATTCTAAATTCTATTTTCTTAAAGATTACCTTCTTTTAAAAAATATCTTAAAATATAGTGAATACCTATTTCACTTTGTTCATTATCATAGCTATACCTAGTTTATTTGGTGGACTCGTATATTTTCTATTCAACGTAACATTTATTGATACTTAAATTATTTGAAGTCTTCAACTTCCTAAAATATTGTGGAATACCAGTCCTAGTTTGTTTAGTTTGCAATTTACTCTGTAAATTTGTGTTAACTCTCATATTTTGTCTACGTAGCTGGACAATTCAAACGTCACAGTTTTTTACCTTGTTTTGCCTATAGTACTGAGCTCATAAAACTCTCCCCTTTTTATATAAATACCTGGACCAAGAGAAGAGGATAACTTTTGGATCGAACTAATCATTATATACTGAGTGGAGCGGGAAAACGATGTTTTATACAACTGGCATTTTGTCTCAAGGGTAACTGCAGTACTGACAGTGGTGATTCAAACTAATACCGAACCCATTCAGAGCTTAGCCGTTGGTGGATTCTTCGCAGGACTAACCCATTTGAAGTTACGTAAGATCTTCTTCCCCAGTGAAAGTTGATATTTGGTCAGAAGAATTTTTTGTGAGAGATCAGTTACCTTTTTGTATTTCTCATAACGTCATATAATTTTTTTTTTTTTTTTTTTGATTATTTTGTTGGTGTTCAACCACAACCACTTATATTTTTTAACTAAAGGATGCCATCTGAGCCAATGTAAATATTGTACATTTCTTCATACTAGTCCATTATACTATTTATCTGGTAATATCTTTTTATTCGACTTCCTTCCTAAACTGAATTCAAGGATTAACGTTGTCATTACCTTTTAAAGTAAACTTTTAATTATTTGGTACTTGCAAAAGTCCTGGCGCCCAGCTTAGATTTTGGTGAGAACTCAAATCAATCTAAGCTTTTATTCACGACCTGCTAACTGTGCTACCGGTCAATAAGTACAACCGCCAGCTAATTGTGTTATGCCAGCAACTGGACGGGGGTGTTGCAGTGTAAAGTGCATGCTTTACATCTTGTGGCAGAAAATGTTCGACAAGATTTTCCAGAGGTAGATGCATTAATAACAAGTACAAAAAAAGGCATGATTGAAGTCAGCTTTTTATTATGCTGAATATTTACAACAAGTAAAAACTGTGATACTACAATTCAATCCTGACGAATAATAATTTAATTTTTCACTGATTTATGTAGGAAATACTGCTACAAAAATTCACAATATATCTGCTTCAATACCATAGCAGAATAGTCAACAAAAACCTGAACATGCTCCAATCATAAAATAGTAAATATTATTACAAATTTTGGTAGCATCTTCTACAATACTTCATAAATATAACCACATTTTGTAGTATAAATTTGAACATCGAAATTAAGCCAATGTTGCCAATAACCTAATAACTTGTAGTTTAATTTTACTATAATTCCTCTTGAAATTTACTAAAATTTGTTGTTGTCCCTATATGTATCGTAATTTACAGTAAAAGTCGATACAATTGTAGTATTTTTGACAACACTTGTTTTTCCGTGCGGTAACAAACAAAAAACCTTGATGGTCAGTTTCATCAGAATACTTACGAACAATTTCTATTAAGTTCAGATTTTCAGCTGGCGAAACAAATTCTCTCGGAATTTATTTTAATGTTTGGTAAATGGACTTGGATAAATCTTCCCGTATGTTTCATAATGGCAAGCCAAGGCATAAACGCTGCATTACTATTACCCAGCACACCGTTCTACAGAGTTATTTCATGATTAATCCTGGCCAAGCGATGGTAGATTCAGGGTCGGACGCAATACCAATGCCATCGCGCGCTTGTTTACGATAACGATGACACGACACACTTCAGTTGTTATATGTCAGTCGATGCATAGAGTACTAATAAATAATAAATAATGATTAGCGTAAAGAGTAGAAAACGACCGTACGCTGATAAAGTGAATAAATTTATCGATGAATTTCCGGATTTATTTTATGATGGATGTAAAATAATTTGTAAAGTTTGTGATCAAGACTTAATGTGCTGGAATAAATACGGCTGCAAAATTCATGTAAATAGTAACCGGCATAAAAAAAAAATGGCGTGTCTTCTTTGGAACCTCAGTTTATGTTTGATTTACTGTTAATGCTGATTGCCTGTGATGTTCCCCTGCGTATATTGGATAAACCAGCATTTCGGGAATTCTGGAATCCCCAGGTGAATTTACCAAGTCGTTCATCGTTACGTAGATATTTACCAAGTGTTCGTGAAGACATTGTAAATAGGATTAAATGTGCATTATTAAATACACGGTACATGGTTATGTGTTGACGAGACGACAGATTGTAAAAAAAAATCTATTTCAAATGTTATAGTACGTGTACTCGACCCTGTTAAACCAACATTTCCACTTTTACTAGCTAGCAAAAGACTAACTGCGTGTACTGGCGAAACAATTACGCGGGTGGTGTTGGATATTTTCGAAAATTTTAACTGTCAACAAGTCAAGTGTTGATGTTTGTGACCGACGGTGCTGCGACAATGCGTTTGGTGGGCCGTTTTCTTCAAAGAGACGATTGTAGGTTTTTACATGTTACGTGTAAAGTGCATGCGTTCCATCTTGTAGCAGAAACGATTCGAAAATGTTTTCCAGAGGTAGATGCATGTTAATGCATCTACCTCTGCAAATACAAAAAAGTATTTCTCAAATCTCTTAAACGGCTTTGAGCATTTCACACACTGTGTCCTGGTATTCCAGAACCACCAGAGCCGATTCTTACACGTTGGGGAAGGTGGTTGAGGCAGCTTTTTATTATGCTGAATATTTTCAACAAATAAAAGCTGTGATACTACAGTTCAACCCTAACGAGGCTGCAGCTATTAAGGAAAGCCAGATAAGCTTTCAGGATGTTTCCCTTGAAACAAATTTAAAAACTATTTATAACAATTATAGAGGACTACACGACGCAATATAAAAATTGCAAAATACTTCGTTGTCGTTAGTGGAATCGCTGCAAATAGTGGACGACGTAAATACACAGCTACAGACTATAAATGACGCAAAAAATAAGCCCGTTATTAGAAATTTGAGAGTGTATTACGGAAAGATCCTAATTTTACCAAATTAAGACAAATTTGTGATGGTGCATCTACAGCTGCGTTAAGTGAGTTCACATAGTGTTTTTCTAATGCCTGTATTACTTCCGTAGATGTCGAACGGTCTTTTTCAAAATACAAACATATTTTTTTCACCACAGCGAACATCGCTTACTGAGACAACTGTAGAAACATATCTGATGCTACACAGTTATTATAGAAGTGCTCCAGTTTGTGATAACGACAACCAAGCTACTTCATAAATCTGCTTAAGAAGGTGAGTTTTGTATATATTTTTATAAAGTGTACCAGTATTAATAAAATTTATTTCCATTTATTTTATTTATTTATTTATTTATTATTAGTTATCACTTAGATATACAATGTACGTGTGTGAACGTCATTTAACAGTTTAATAATAATGTGCAGCACTAAGCTTTTAAAAAATATAAGGAAATACATAAAAAAAGAATTTAAAGCGAACGAAATAGTACAAAAACATACATCACAATATATAAAATATTTTTGTTTTTATTATTGTACTTATTCAAGTATTATGATATGATGCATACCCAGTACGTCTCTGTAGGATTCATGACCTTGGCCAGGCTTATTCATGTGATGGATTTTTTTATTCGTACACCTATTTTTTATAAATTCCCTACTCTTCTTATTTTATCAACAAAAGAATGTCTCCACATGTTCTAACATTATAATAACATTAGCCACTTGTTCAAGAAGTCCCTATAAACTTGAAGGTATGTAGTCCACATTTGACGAAAACTTTTGTTTCCACCGAGTCGCACCGATTTCTGCTGATTATTAAATTTACTTAGCTTAGCTTTATTTGCTTCAGCAGCGGTACATTTCAAGGCATTACTGCACATTGTGGATGAAAATTTGTCGAGGGCAGCAATAAAATGTATCACATTATTATTAAAAAAATTAGCTGATGTCTACCGGATTTATCCCTATGAGAAAAAAATAATTTGCAGTTATATTCGGAATCTAATAAAGTACCCAATAACCTATTAGATCCGACTTCAAAGGATAGACACTTTATTCTATACTGACCTATTACATTTTTTTTATCGAAATGTAGATACTTATCTTGGCTATAAGTTTGTAGAAAAGGGTACAAATCATTACATTGGTAAAAACCTTCACGCTTTTCTGTGACAACGTTGTGGTGTTTTTCGTCTATTTTGTTTATTAGAAGTGTTCCAGAAAGAACAATAAAATACTTATTTTTATAATCTGAATTTCGCATCAAACGAGCCTTCTCGAAACACGACAATAAACACTTGTTTAAGTCTACGATCGGTGTTTCCCAATATTTCACACTTTCAATTCTATTTATAGAAACCGCAGTCTAACATACCTTCCTGGAAACAATAATAATAATCATTTAAGTTTACAATCAGGGTTCTCTAATAATAACACTTTTAATTCAACTTAGAATAATCCGTAACTTAACAAGGTATCAATGACCGCGGTAAAGTAAGAAATTTCCATTCATTGCTTTCAACCCTTTTACATAAATACCCTCACCTGACTAACAAACATCAGCGCCACAAGAAGTAATACCATAAAATCCACATCGTATAATGTGTAATCTTCTATGGCGTGTAGAAATTACCCATTATCCGATATTTGATGTACGTAGGTCGTACAAGTACGTATTAAAAAAAACTCTGAGTAGATTGTTTGTTTTACCAGCCATTAATATAATTTCTATGACATAGCTATTTGTGTATTAAGAGCGCAAGTGATATATTGTCGCTCTGAGCGAAAAGTTTGACGCGCGACGCGTAGCGGAGCGCTGCTATCTCGTGAGAGCGGTAATGTCACTTTGCGCTCGAATTACACACAGGATCTTTTCTATAACTGCTGTTTTTATAAAAATGTTTGGTAAAAATTAATAATTATTGATAACCTCAAATTTGACAGTTCAGATTTCAAAACGTGAGCATCAATTTGCGCTACACATGTTTTTGTAGAAATGTTTGTTAAAATGGTATTCACTGCAAAATAAAATAAAAAATTGCTTTAGTACCTATTAATTATCTATTTAAATACTGTCATCTTATGATTTATATCTATGTATAACAAAATCTGAATGTTTTTGGGATTCTTCTAACACTTCCTCCTTCTTTAGTGGTGAAAAGCAAGGCGAAGAATTAAAGGGTATTAAATGTCTGTGTTTGATGACATATATGCAATACTTTGAAACGTGAAACTTTGTATTCAGTCTTCTTCTGGGAAAATAATTATATTTGGTCGACATTTGTAGTAGACTTCTTTGAATCTTCTTAAACAAACCATTCTTTGACATGTCTTGGTCACAGTTTTTAATTAGGGCAGTTATTAAACTGGAATGGCGTATTTGAACATGGCATAATTCTTTACAAGTTCACATAAATTATACTTTTCAAAACGTTCCATTATCTGATAATTATAAGAATAAATTTATTTGACACAAATAGCCGTTTTGTGTCAAAAGTCGCAGATACACTAGACGTTTCTTTATTATAGTTTCCATGGTAACCAAGCGTTTACTTTGTCGCTCGGCAAGCGACAAAGTAAAAAAACGTTCGCTCCTCGGAAAAATGCAACTTTGCGCTTTTCTATTTCCATCTAAATTCATTAGAATATAATATAAACAGTGCCCGTTCAGTTCAGTGCCTCATAAGTGGCGCCATCTGTTTGTATTCTTTACAACAATAAAAACAGATTCATAATAGGTTTTCATGCTTTTAAATTGTTTAAATAAGAATTACAAAGTTTACAAAATTAAGTTTTAAAAAAAACGTACATTTAGTGCTATATATTTGGATTTTTATGAATAGTAGTAAATTTCAAATAATTCGCAGTCGGCGAATGCAGATATTACAACTAGTTTAAATCCCGCTAGAAATATACCTGCGTACGCTTGTGTTTAAAATATCCCAAGAACGCAATCAAAAATAAAAGTTATGACGACTCCCACGTACGAAAAGTTCCCCAAGATTGCACTCTGAGATATACGAGAGTATAAAAACAAAAAGTGAGCTTTCCCATCCTCTTTGCTTTGACGATTTTAAGGATCAGAGGAAAATAATTTTATATCCAGGAACCGATGACGCGGAAGTTAGAACGACAACGAAAACTGTTATTTGGGATGAATGAAGGAGATAGAGGGAGTAAAAATTTTTATATTTTACTCGAAGGCAATTATGAAGATTAAATTATATATTACAAATTGTCCGGAAATAAAACCATTAATTACAGAGTATGGTGTCCGCTACATCTTTCTTCGATCCTGATACAGATTTTATATGGTGTTTTAACACATTTCGAATTATGTGGTATACATCATACTTTTTTATGCAGTTGTTCTCGAGATCTTAGCACATACCGACTAAACATGAAACATCGCAAAGTTGCGGTTCGTGGGTCAAGAGATAGGGAGGTCAATTAGAAAAGTTTACTGTATTACCTAACTTTTAAAATGATTTAAATTCCAAGTCGATCCTCCGGTCTTTTTGAGATGCAAAGTGGTCAATTACTTTTTTCATTAAAGTCTTCTTTATTAATGCCCTTTCTATGGTAAGCATAGCTAAAGAAGATAACCTTTCTTGACCCATGGTATTTCTTAAAAATGTCTTTATTCTTTTTAACAACGTTCACTTTCGACGGTAGTCATAGGGAGAGTACACAAGATTTTTTTACAGTTTGACACTTTCAGAAAAAATATTGCACAAATTATTGTTAATAAGAAGCTGTAACAAAGCAACTACACCTTCACTATTGGAAAAATCTTCTCGGCTATATAATACTTCTAATTCAGTTTTAAGTTTCAAATGATTTATGACTGGATACTCCGTTTTAACTAATTTAAACATATCTTGAGAAAAGCTTTTTTTTATAATCTTTAAATTGATCTGGGTGAAATAACTGAGACACTGCTAAATGAATACTGAAGCCAAACCTGTTTTTGATCTCAGATGTAATTATATCACAAACTCCTAATGAAATTCTCCTTTTTGATTCTTCCGTTTTACATCTCTGGGCAGACTGCATGGATGTCTCCTCCAATTAGTCATTCAAAATTTTATTTCTTTTATTATTAAAAACGCCAATACACTTATTTACTGTTATGACATCGATATTACATTTTTTTTAATTGATTGAACAATATATCACTAAATGAAAAAAATTTAACCAGTAAAGAAAATGTTCATTTTGTAAGTAGTTTTTTAAACCAATAGCTTGGTTTAGAGTGTTGTTTTCTGATTCATTATCAATGATTTTTTTCGAAACAATCTAATAATTCTGTTCGATAGGTATAAACAGTCTCTATGCACTTTGTATTAAAATTCCATCGTGTTGGAGCCGCTTTAGGTAATCTTACCTTAACAACATTATCTAACATGGCTGTTCTTTTTGGCGATTTTCCAAAGAATGAAGAAAAGCTATGTAAATTAGCAAAAAAAATTGTTATGCTTTTATCCTGACTTGATGCTTTTTGTAAAATTAAATTTAGTTGATGAGCGTAACAATGAATAAAATTTGCTGAAGGATAACTTATTTTAATTTTGGCTTGTACACCTCCAAAAGCACCACTCATTGCTGAAGCTCCATCGTAACTTTGTGCTATCAATTTTTCAGGACTTTCATTAATATTCAGACATTCTAACTCTTTTAAAATTACATCTGTCAAATGCTGCGATGTTCCTTGAGGCTAAATAAATTTCCAAAATCTCTCACATACCTACAACACCGTCTAAAACGTATCTAAACATAACAACTACTTGTACTTTATTGGAACTATCTATTATTTTATTTAAAATATATCTATTTTTAGAGACGTTTTCGGTGTAAGCTTTTAAACTTTTTCTATAGGCACGAACTGTATTTTAATATCAACAGTACCAAGTGTTGCTAGACTACAACAGTTATTCATATGACTTGATGCGAGCGAATGTTTCTCTACTTTTATTTTTAAATGTTTCAAGTCAGTTACACCTATTTTGGACCATATAGGATCAGGATCATCACCAAATAACAGGCATGGGAAAAAAAAATGCTATTTTTACCTCGCATCCTTAAATCCACTCGGATAAATCGTGCATTGAATTTCGAAAATACCTATTAACTTCTTTTTTCTTATCAAGAGATGTTTGTTTGCTTTATCGTCATATTAGGTTTTGGACGGCCACCATCTTTGAATTTCACTCGGTCTTCATAACCCAACTTATCTCCATCTTTCAGTTTTAATATATTTTGTACAACACTCATATTTAATAGTAAACACCAAAAACACTGATTTACTTAATTTCACGACAAGTAAAGATTTACTAATAAAATGTTCACAAATAAAAACATTAAAAACAACGCGACAGAATTTACCGACCAACGCGTACCTAGTCAGCATTAAGACTGCTCTACTAACGAACTTCGTGCGTTACCGTTTCCGTAAAATGTGTCAGGGACATTGTCCCCGCCAGTGTTTTCTGTCTCTTTTGCTTTCTGACGATTCGCGCATAAGTCTATTTCACTTTAGTTCGTTGTAAATTCGGTCCGTAGCTAGGTTTGAGGACAAGTTGTGGATTGACTCAAGATTTTTAAATTCTATAAATGAATAATGTAATGAATATGAATGTAGAGGCTCGATATTTGAATAATATTGTGCATAGAATGAACTAGAAACTTTAATATATTTTTTAAGAATATTAAAAATAGATGTATTATATATTTTTAAATTTCAGAAAATGAATAGCTCTATTTTTTTTATTTGTATATGGGAGGTCATTGACCAATTGACCCTATGGAAGAATCGCCAGTGATGACAACAATATTTATTAATGTTACATTAAAGTTCTAATATTTCTAGGACGAGGAAGAGGAAGAACTAAAACAAAGAACATAACCTTTTGTTGTGTTTTTCAATTACTCTCGTGATTGTCTTTGTTTACAAAAGGTATAATCCCCCGTACAATCTGAGAGATTATTTTAATTTTAATATTGAAACATTAAATGGAGGGAACAAATAAAATATTTTCGCAATTTTCTTGAAACAACATTAGGGCGAAGATGTTGCTTACCTTGACATAAGAGCTTTATAGTCCTTTACAGCGACGTTGATACAACTGTTAAACAGTTTATAGATTAGGTATAAAAACAGCAGATTGTTAGATGATGCTAACTTGGTTTGCGAAATACACATCGAGTGCAATATATGGTATTTTGGAGGTTTGTGGAAATCTGCACGTTACATTTTTATAGAAAGTCTGTTATTTAACGTTCATAGGAGGATATCTTACATAATGGGTAGAAAATTTGTTGTTTTCTTCCACCTATTCTGTTCAACTGATATTTGACAACTGATTTTTTTTAAAGTCATCATATGTTTACTTAACAATTTTTCGAATAATTTGAAGGACGGTGACTTAATACTCAAAGAACGTGCGAGAACTTATCTCATTAATGACATGCAAATAGATCATGCGTTGTTAACACTCGAACTGGATTTAATTTCCTCTAGTTAATATTTTAATTAAAACCTTTACTGGCCTTAAATATAGAATAATTGGATTGACATAAATTATAATCCTGATAATAATCTTTTTATCCGAACAAAGTACTCTGTTGCCTAAAATGGCTTACGCCTCTAGAAATAGACTTTATGACTGGAAGAAAAGCCCAGGAGGATTTATTTTGGATATCCGGCATTTAATATTTAACTGGATACAATATTCAATTATAAAGGGCATCCAGATCAATGTTGGCTATTCTTAGTATACTAAGAATCCATAAAACAAACGAACTGAATGTAACAGTGAATCCTAGTTAATGATTTAATTAAGTGGGGTTCATTAGAACAAGTTGCTGTAAACTATAAATAAGGCTTTAATGCCTCTGCTAATTGCACATCTCAAAATACTGGACATAAAAAAATAAACTAATTAAATTTTCAACGGCAAGAAACAATGGAGCTTATTTAAGTTGTTCGAAGAAAAAAAGTAATTTGATCGGAAGATTCTTTGTGTTTTGCAATATTTTCATGTTAAAACCATTTATGACGAGCGTCAAAAAAAACGAAAAATTTATATTTTTTTCTAGAAATTAATAGTGTGTTATTTTAAAATATTGTTACTATCCTGTGTGACTATCTATCAACAAAAACACTGATATGCAATTATAGTAACAATTGACAATCATTAAAATCGGTATTCAAGAATTCCTCAGCTGTTTCAATAATAGCGCCAGTTTGGCTGTCATGATGTCACAAGATTATGACATGCCTGATCGATAGGAGACAGATGGGAGTTGGTAAGCAAGGAGTATTACACGACAGAACAACGCGTCCTGATTGTGAAACGTTATTATCAAAATGATGAAAGTTTGATTGCCACGATTCGTAAAGTGCGTTCAATTTTCGGTCGAAATAATGTTTCTCATTCATCTACTGTGAAAAGAATAATCGAAAAATTCAAAATACTGGTTCGGTTAGTTTTGTGAAATGCATGACACGAGCTCGTAGAGGTCGTTCAGAACAGAACATCACGGTAGTCCGCTAGATCGTGACTGAGAGTCGATTCGTCATCGTGCAGTTGGACGTTACAACAGCCACGCGTATTTTCACTAAAGATTTGCATCTCCATGCCTACAAAGTCCAATCGACTCAATAACTTCTGCCAACAGACCATGCACAGCGAAGAGTTCACCAATTGGATCCTTGAACAACAAGAAGTGAATACCGATTTTGCAGACAAAATCAATTTCAATGATGAGGCCCATTTTTACCTCGATAGCTTCATTAATAGACAAAACTGCCGCATTTGGTTCTCAGAAAATCCACGAATGAATCATGAGAAAGTAATGCATCCAAAACATGTCACTGTTGGGTGTGCATTGTGGTCTGGAGGAATCATTGGGCCGTTTTTCTTCGAAGACGAGGCAAGTTATGCAGTAATGGTGAATGGCGACGTTATCGTGCTATGACAACCCAGTTTTTTGTGCCTCAATTGGAAGATACCGCCCGTGAAGCATTGATGGTCTTGCACAGTCTTTTCTTGGTTGTGTCATCTCTCTGTTTGGTGACCAGAATTGGCCGCCACGCTGTTGCGACTTAAGACCTTTGGACTTTTGGCTGTGGGCTTATCTGCCGGCGACTACCGAAGCATTGAGGGCCTGAATTAGACGCTATATCAACGAAATACCGCCCCATGTATACAACACTGTTATTCAAAATAGTGTACGCATATGCCAGCAAAGCCGTGGCGACTATTTACCAGATGTGTTATTCCATACATAACTCCCAAATGTCTACAGTATATCTCAATAAATATTTCAATACTTTGCTACAGAAAACCATGTTTTATTGAATCTTGAAATATTACGCTCTTTTTGAAACACCCTTAATTAAATATTACTTTATAAAATATAGCGAGTATCAACTTATGGTTTCTACTAGAGTTACTTTTTCCTTATATCTTGGTTATATTCACAACGGTCATTTTTATACGTCCATACATTTGCAAAAGTTATTTCTGTTTGCTAATATACCTGCGAGTGACTTGTAATACGGTTTTGTGAAATGAAACGCAGACGTGAAATTTGCTGACGCAATAAGTTAAGCAGGAGAGTTCTTAAATTGTGAGCGGATAAGGGTTGTTATGAAATCCCCCTAAAGGCTTTTAAAATGAACTATACAATTTAACAGGAAACGTCAAAGGTGAATTTACATGCGAAATCTCATTGAGGACACTCGTTGGGAATATGAATTTAATTATTCATAAGTCTGTGGATCACAAGGAATTTGCATCTACACACAGCGGAGTGATTAGAATCTTTAACTCTAGATATTAAATTATTTTCTTAAAATGGGAAATTTTATCAGGAAATGCCGTCTCACTAAATTACTCATATGTTTGTTTAAATTAATACATCAAAGCATTGGGAACTGGTTTGGAAATTTCAACATTATCAGTAGCTACCAGGTTCGTTGAGATCCAATATCGACAATATTTAACAGTTACACGTCTTTACTCATTTGGCACGCCATACTATGGATGGAGTTAATTAGTGAAACTAGTCCCTTTTTAAAATTCAGTACAACATTCTCAAGCAGCAAATTTGCGACTCGCGACCACATCTGCATAGAAATTAACGTTCAATTAGGTGCAGAAAATCGTCATCATGTCACCCACCACCTCAGGTCGATTGAACGACTCCGCGTATCGATTATTTGTGACTAAAGTAAACTAGACACGTTTCAACAACACCTGGCCGACTTCAGTACATGACTGTGAACGTTGACATAGGTTTTAAGTTTATTATTGACGTTGCGGAAAGGTCGTCATAACACTGAATTATCAACGTATAGATTAGAGTCATTCTCAGCATCAATGCGATATATTTAATTACTTGTTAAAGCGGTTTGTATTCCATGCCTGCAAAATAATATCTCCATTGTCAGAAGCTTTATCTCATTCCACCATGTAGCACAAGTAAACACCAATTTTCGCATTTAAAGCTATACATAGCAAAAATGTAATTCAAGAAACAAGTTTAAGTGTCTTCATCCACTCTCCGTAATAAAGTTAGGATGAAGTACTCATCAAGTGCTATTGTTAAAGATCTAAATAATAAAATTTAGGCAGCCGAAATGATTAATACTTTCTCATAGTGTTGGCTGTCGATGTTTATTATACTGCTAAAAATGAAAAGGGGGATTTCCTCTGCTAAATTAAATTTCCGGGAGTAAATTTAGCATCATACTCAAAGTGCAATAGAAAGGAAGAAGAACTGAAATTAAATAAAATAGACTCAAGACGAACCAAGAATGAGATCCGCTTTTTATCCCTGCTGTTTTGTCCGGCTGGATCTGACCCAAAATAAATCTAATTTCCTTATAAAATATGATTTATAGAGATCTTTTCCTGACTGTACTGTTTGTTGTTAGTACGTTTTACTTTCTTACATTATTAATAGCAATAGCTAATCGAACTTTCTATTTAAGATTTCAAATAATATTGTGGATTATGTAGACAGCGGGCAATTTCCGTGAATTCCGGAATGGCTTTCCAACCGGTCTGTCTGAGTTCCCATAGTAAAGCACAGTAAATGTGCGTGTGCAGCTAGATCCCGACCGAGTTTATTCAACGACAACTAATTGTAACTTATGTAAAATTAAAATTAATATTAATAGGGCAATTTTCACAATTCCTTAGATTTTATATTTAAAATGTATGCAATAAAAGTTGTGCCCGTTCGTACAAAGAATTTGGCTGCATCGAGGGAGAGAGCGTGTGGTCTAAGTCCCTAGCAGGGTACTAAAGCACTTACTTTACTCCCTTGGTGCATAAATAACTAATATTTTTCAATATATGAAAAAATTCGTCACCATAGAAGCAGAGCACCACAGGAACTTCTAATGTTAGGTTATATTGTAAAAGTCTCCATATTGTGCAGGTCTGTATTGGGGTTTTTCGAGTTAAAATTATTACATATGAGGCCCCCTACGATTAAAAGTTAAAGGGACCGAGTCTTGCTACACGAATCACTCGGGCACGCTAAGGTGTACAATGCTACACGGCGGCACCGAGGTGAAGTTAGGTTATGTGGCCACACGCTGGGCTATCTATTACCGCTTTTAAATTTCCCGCCTGTGCTCTGAGTCGGTAATACAGACTCCGACAGGTGTGAAGTTGGCTGGTTCTTCGGTGATGACCTTGGAAACTAGAATGAACCTCCATAAAAAAAATACATAGTATTTTGTCCCAGAACTGTCCTAACCTATCTACTGCCGATCAATGTTATTTAGATAATTTGTCTCTATATTGTACAGGTCTGTATTGGGGTTTTTGGAGTTAAAATTATTACATGAGGCCCCCTACGGTTGAAAGTTAAAGGGACCGGGTCTTGCTACATGGATCACTCGGGCACGCTGAGGTGTACAATGCTACTCGGGGGAAACCGAGGTAAAGTTAGGTTATGTGGCCACACGCTGGGCTATCTGTTGCCGCTTTTAAATTCCCCGCCTGTACAGACTCCGACAGGTGTGAAGTTGGCTGGTTCTTTGGCGATGACCTTGGAAACTAGAATGAACCTCCATAAAAAAATACATAGTATTTTGTACCAGAACTGTCCTAACCTATCTACTGCCGATCAATGTTATTTAGACAATTTGTGACAATTTTATTTTTTAATTGTCAGACTTGTCATGGAATATAAAACATGTGAATCATGATAAATAATCCGTCTCAAGTTTCAGTTCTTACCATTCCTATCAGACAAAAGTTATTTCCTTTCCATTAGTCTATCGAACTTGGATTTTCAGGCAGTTTGAGCATCGACAATATTGTGCGGTCTCCCGATTACGGCTTCAAATGGCTTGCTTTTATGAAGGACATTAAAACGAACTAAACCTCCTAACACGAGATCAATAGTACTTTAAAAAATAAACATTAACTGTATCAATGAAGGCTTCATCGTGTTACTTAATTATCGCTTTTTTCTTGGCAAATGGCTTCGGTGTATATAAAAAATGATCAAAAAGTCAGCAAATATTTTATCAGTTTTGATTAGCAATAACTTTCTATGTCGGAAAATAATAAAGTTTGTGGGCCAAATAAAAAGTAGAAGCTTTATTTTATCATAAAAAGGCGTAGTGAGGGAAAAGTGCCTGCCGCAGATACCGGAAAGAAAGGACAAAGTTGAATCTGTTTAATTTTTAATACGAATGTGTATGGGACCAGTCAATAATAAATTTGAAAAGAGCTTCCTTTCTTACTGCAAAATTAATTAACTTCACACAGCTGGTCTTAAAAAAATAACACATGTCTTTCTCTGTGATATATATAAACACTTCGGAATATGTAATAATATATTATACAGGGTGTTCCGCTTAAAAAGTTCAACTTTCTAATGTAACATGCATTTTTCAATTTTGTTAAATTCTACATATCCGAAAATATTATAAAAAATGCAGTGCGAATCTGACGCATATAGCCTGTCAGACACATATTATGTGCATATTTTTAGTTATTTTTGAAGTTGTGCAAGAGAAAATACAGTTCCACAAAGCATATCGGAAGCTCAAGTACCAGATACCTATCGAATTGGAAAAAAATTGTATACTATTTGTGGTTGAAGAAATATTCAACTGAGAAGCGCAGTGTCTAATAAATTTTCAGAATCTAACCGAACTATTCAGTTCGAGTTCTGTATATTTATTAAAGCGAGCAACAACATTGTATATTCGTGTGGAAAAATGCACATAGGATAAACAAAAAAGATACACAGTACCAGATTGAAAGAGCATGTCAGTCACATAAAACACAGAAAAATTAAGGCAATAGGGCATTCAGAAGGTACAAAGCACAACATCAAATTGATAACACAAAAAGTACTAGCTCAATGTCACCATTTCTAGATAGACTTGTCTAGAAAAGCAGCTTAAATTCACAAATCAAATATCTGAAACGCCATCAGCCAAATTATTCGACTTTATAAATGATCGGTAGATAGATATCCATTTCACACAGAGATAGCCAATATCTTCGAAACTTTCTGTAAGCTTAACTTTTAAATACAATGACATTTTCCGTACTTCTCGGTAAATTTGTATATCCACAAACTTTAAAATAACTTCGCTGAATAATTTGCTCTGAAATATGTCGGAAACCAATACTTATACATAACCATCCCTCCAAGTTAGACAAAACCCAGTTCTGGATTTCAACTTGTTTGTATTATTGCTTAATTCTCCTGTGACTAAAGTAATAAGTTTAAAGTGCCCCGTTCTTGCCGGTAAATTCAAAGCAAAGAGACTGTAAACTAAGTTAAATATGAGCTGGGTACCTGAAATATTCACCACAAAGGACCCTCGTCCTAAACCAACCAACTGACGACAAGACCGTGTGGGTAGCGACAAGAATAACTATTTATATTACAGCGTATTTTCAAATACTTTCAGCTTAATCTGAAAATAAATATGTAAACAGTGTATTACAACCTGTTAAAGTGTGAACAATTGAATGAAAAGCTAGCAAGAGGAACTGAAAAACAAACTTGGCGACATGTAGAGAGCGATAGACGATTCAAATTAATTTTTTCCCTGTATTTCAAGTCAGGCAGGTTGTCAATAAGCAACATGCTTCATTCCGCACAACTGATGGAGACTGTTACCACATTTTCACGCATGTTAACGAAGTCTATACAGTACGTCCAAAATGTTTGTAAAAGTTATGACTTCACCGACAATTTCAATTTTAGGTTTTCTTATAAACACACAAATGTTTCGAAGGAGTCAAGTTATCCCTGTAAATCGCGACCAACCACTATTTTAGGCGAGTTTTGTCTCTCGGAAACATATGTCCGCCTTTTGTTTCCGAACAAAATTGAACTATACAACACTGAGGCATAATTAACAAGTTCTTTTATTAACTGGTGTACGAAGTAATTAGAATAAAACCCTATAAACTTGTTCCGCGCCTAACAATAACTTTTGACAGCTATCTTACTCGCCAGTGGCGCCAGCTGGTGAGCTTATAACAGGTAGCCCTCATTCGATGCTATATTATCTTATACAGATTCCAGGGAAAATTTCTTATCAGATTAATAATGAGGAAGTAGACAGTTGCAATCAATTGAACGATTTTGGTGTTCTATTTGTTAGTATATTGTCGTCTGCTAATCATATCAATGATATTGCAGCTAATTCTTTTAAACACCTAGGTTTTGTTTTACGTAGCTGTAACAATAAATGCAATCTGAGAACAACAAAGAATCTAGTAAGTAATATGTGGCTAACATAAGTAAGCGACTTAAAAAACACCATCTAGTGGTGACGGCTTATTGTAATCAACTTAGAAATCGCTCTGACTAGATGAGCAAATAAAAAAATACAAAATGATCCAAGATAATAAGTAAAGTTGTACATGTTTTGATGAAACGAAGTAGTAAAGATTATCAAAAGTCTTATCTACTTAATATCTTGGAGTGTTTTTACTTGACACAATCTGTCAGCTTGATAAATCCCGTCTTTAATGTCGTTGTATATAATATTCATATTTGTGAGCAAATTAATTAATGAAATTGGAGTTTGGCTTTAAGTAATGTTGTTTGTCTACATAGTGACTTCACACTAATGACGTATATTGTGAAGTAGCTGGCTATTTTTTTTGTTTTTCAAGTTTCACCACACGTCCACTTCGCTCTTCTACCATTTTATCTTTTAATAATATTTATTTTCACACATACAATACACAGATTCCTCCCACTTACCTTAGACCGGATAATTAATATTTGTTTTAACTAATAACAATTTAATTTGATGTAGTTAAATGTGTTATTAAATTTACCACAACCAACTGTCAGAGTTATTAACCCAAGAGATACAATATAATCTTTTTAAGGTTTGCAAGTCCGCAATATGTGGGGTGGCTCGCTAAACGACGTTTAATTAATATTCCCTCACGGTTAAGCTGAGATTTTAAGAATGATATTACTCAACCGGGTCTGCAAGTATTAATAAAGCAGGTTATAAAGTAACCAGAGGTATTTATATAGGTGGAAGGTAGGTAATAGAGAAAATGCTAATATTCAGCTTGTAATTATGTACGCAATACTGTACAGTGGCGGAGCATGTTGCAGAATTCGGTTCAAAATTTGTAATGTCAAATGTAAGACATAACTACAAGACGCACCGGTTTTTGTTACATTAGTAATATAATTTTTTCATCGCTATCGTTATTGTAAAAGTCTTCTTCATCTTCGTTTTATCCTTCCTTGTTTTTTCGTATTCGTATTCTTCTTTTTCTTTTTCTTCTTCTTCGTTTCTTCCTCTTCTTCCTTTCACTTTTTTCACAATTGCATCCATATCCAATAACAGTTTTTTGTTTTTCTTCTTTAATAATTGAAAATAAATTTTAAAATGACGTACCAGATATAGTCTCGACATTTTCAAAATGGCCACCGATTATTTTGTCAATTTACTAAGGAAATTGTAAGGTTACAATTTTTTCGTTCACCTTATAAATTCTGTGGGAGTTGATTTTGCGTTCGCTTTAGGTAGGTGTACGACTGGCTGATTTAAGCAATATTCCTAGCATAATATTCAGCAAAGTTATTGTAACCTCTCATGTAAGAAATTTAAAGCTTTACCCAAGGGTTAGAAAATTGTAAGTTCCATCAACTTGTTATTTTTATTTCAGGGGTTGTTGGCTTATATCCAAGATAAAATGCAATAACCCGTGTACGACGTGAGATATAGTCGGTATGGAAAGCATAAATAAATAACTTTCTAAGTGCATATCATAGTCTGGGTCATCTATAAGTAATCGCGATATAGACGAAATAGTAGGGTTTTCAGGATACTCAGATACTCAAGTGCTTGTGAAAGAAAATGATAAAAACCAACGTATATTGTGTAAAATTGTAAGAAGTTTGAATTCTTTATGAGGGTTTGTGGGGTAGCGGTTTTTATATTATTAAATACGGCGAAAGAAAAATCTCGAACTATAAAAAACTTTGTTTTGGTCTATACAGTTGCGCTAATTTTTAATCTATTTAAGAAATTATCACGACATGCCTGAACTCAATACAGGGTGGGTTTTAAATGCAAGTACTATTATTTGCCACTTTAATTTTTTTTTAAACGAAAACGTTGGAATCTCGATTAATTTTTTTCAGCTCTGAGTAACAACAATTTGATGATCACTGGACATCTTTAAACATCGTTTCACGAAAATGCGTAAATGATAAATGTGCTGATTTCTAATCAAGACAATGTTACCAGCGGTCATACAATATTATTTATTTACGAGGCTTTATATGCAACAATATCCCCACTCCTCTCTACTTAAGATCGCCGACTTACGCGAACGCCAAATTCCTGAAAACATTACAGAGCTTGCTTATAGCTATTAAAGACGATTGAACGTATCAATCATGTTTGTTATACATACGAAATTTTTGCTCTTTAATATGAAATTTTAAGTAGCCCTTCAATTTATTGTGCCATTTTTAAATCAAAATAAAAATCAGGTTTATTAGTTAGAAATTACCCAAATGTTTTACTCTGGAAATAAAATAAAAATCAGGCACATTGGATATAAATGACCCAAATATTTTCCTCTGTTAATAAACTGTACTGCAAGAAATCTAATTGCATCCAGTGCAGCTACACAACATTTTTTAAATAGGTTTCTATAGATGTTGTTCCGTTCAAAAACGTCACTGTCCGGAATATAATGATAAATAAACAATAACCTCCAAATATCTATCTGGTTCCCAATTGTTTATAATAGAGTATTTTTAGTAGGTGAAGAATTTCTGTTTAACCTTTGGTCGATCTCATATTTATTAAGGAATTATTATGTTTACCATCTAAGTTAATAGTATCTTGTACATATTTAGGTTATCCAATATTGTTGTTTATTATTTAAGTACTTTTGTTGTAATAACAGTCCCCAAAGTTAACGCTTTCACACAAAGAAAATATTATTAGAAATATGTGTCACATAAAATATGCAATCATTTATTACTTTATTAGATAAATATTCAATATTTACGTCGATATTAATTAAATCCCAACAAGTTGGGAACAGCTGTTTATAGTTTTCCTTTCAGAAGGGTTGCGACTGCCTTTGGTTGGTTTGACCGTCGGCTACTATTGTTAAAGTTTTCTGTCTCATAAACTACCCCGCTGTCTACCATTAGGGAGACAACTTATCATACCGCACATAGATGGCGTTACGATCTACTTTTGGGGAATAATTAATTTAAATATCATTGTGTAATACATGTGTTATGTAGTACCATTAGACAATTCTTATAGTAGATTTTAATCATTAAATATTATTTGTGATATATTATGAATTTATTTTAGTTACTTTCATATCTTATTTTATAAAGTTTGATTTTTTATATCAAACTAGTTTACCTCCTTGATAGAGACAGGATGAAAGGCCATTTTAATAATCAACTTTGTACCGGCAACACCTATTGGCAGACAATCGATAACATCAATCAGTAACAACTTTTGAAATGTTATCTTAATTTACTAGTGTTGTGAATAACCATCAGGTAATACTAATAGTTTTAAATGATTTATTTTTCTTGTAAATTCTCTTCAAGATGTATATTTTTAAGGAAAAGTTAATAATTAATTTTTCTAATTTTTTTGTGAAGATGTGACACATGTTCTAATAATATGTTTCTATTTATTCCTTTCTTAAATACATTGTCTGAAGCCGGCTAACATATTATTCATCGTTAAATTTATTCATCATTGAATAAAATTCTATAATATAATATTATTCTTCTATAATAAATTCAGCATTAAGTCAACAATTGTTCATCGCTAATATAATTCAGCGTTAACGTAATATTCATTGATAATATTATCAATCGTTAACTAAAATATAATTCATCGCTAAAATTTTGAATAAAATTCCTGAAATTTATTCATCGTTAAAATTTATTCATCGTCTAATATAATTCAACGTTAATCTAATATTCATCGTTAATAGTAAATTCATCAGGAATTTCTTTAGTGAATTTATATTTCACACTCTTCCAATTTCATTTGGACATTAATATTTGCACATTGGTAAATTAAAAAGTCACGATTCTTGGATCCAGAGGATTAATTCCGTGGATGTTTTATTTGGATGACCAGAATTCATCTGTAACTGTAACGTGATATGCGCTCCACAATTTTGAGTAACGTTTCATTTAATCGGTAGGCTATGTATTGAGAAACTAGGTGTCCATACCAGACGAGAAAACGTTAACTTCAGGACTCACGCCACCATTTCCATCTCAGGTCAGCCTTCGCTGGAGTGTGGCAAGTTATTTTATTTTCGATTGTGTTCGGTGAACGAGTTTCACCCACTCTTAATAAATTTTTGTATATATATTTGTCGGTAATTCTAAATTACCATTTTGTGTTGTTGTTGATTTAATAAATACTTAATTTTATTAATTAATTTTTTTTATTCTGTCTCTACCTTAGACAGAAATTCTGTAGGTTCTGAGTTGGGGGGATGAAAAAGTAATCACTGGTAAAACTGCAGATGGCGCCCTTAATATAAACATATATTTTTTATATTACTTATTCATCCTCGCCTACTACTCGTTGATAGAATTATTTGAAGTGAATAATAGTGAACCAAGGTCTCAAGGAAACAAGAAACGCACGGCCCTTGTCTCCCAAAAAAATCAGCTAGCCGCAGGCACAGGAAATTTCTTCGCTTTCCTTGCCAATAAGAATAGTTCTTATTGACAGGTAAAGTGAAGGCTTTTCCATAAATACCTGATTTGGTTTCCTCTTGTAATGTCAAGAATCAGTGGTGTAAATATAACTACACATTTCAGAGTCGCCCTGTATATCAACAAAATATTGAGAATTCCAGGATTTATAGACAAAATGAAACATCTCTTACCCAAATAACTCCCAGCTCTGTATACGATTTTTTTTTTCATTTTTAAAATAGCTTAGTAACTGAGAACATAAAAGGGGAATCAAAATTACGTAAATCAATCTGTACATAATGTAAAATGATGTAACAAAAATATTTCAACACGAAATATTTTTCAGTACACTTGCAAAATTTTTTACTCTCAACTTGTTTGCTTTCCAAAAGAGAACACAACAGCAATTAAAGAGCACAGACGCCGGAGCCTTAATACCTATGTAGCAAACTTATGCAAAAGTGTATTATATGCTGAAACTTTACAAAACAAACAAAAATTACATTTTAGTTTAGCGTAAAGCATGAGCGGGCCTTAATGTTATCCAAATTAGATTTCCACTCGCCGTAATTTTCATAGCGAAATGTCAAAGGTATTTAATTATGAGAAGTTGTATTACAATGTTGCTTGTGAATATAATTTAATTAGTATGTTTCATGAATATAACAGAATATTATCCGCTGTACCTAAAAACTAGATGGCGGAATTAAATACACTGGCGGAACCAGTGTGTTGATGAAGAGCTCTTTTCTGTTACATGTAATATGTTACAACTCTAAAATGGATACCATTTATCTAAAAAGAGCCAAGTGACATTTGCACATATTAGAGAAACTCGGTTTCAATATTGCAAGTTATACTGCAAATATAATTATGAAAATTTTGGCTCCCCCTTATTTTCATCATAAATAATTACGTCAGTATTGTTGGTAGATAAAACATAAACACGGTAAATAGAACTAAGTTATAATATGCAAAAATACACATAATACTACACGTACTTAAGAATTAGTCTTGAAATATTTTCTGGTCTATTTCTACCAATTCTTGGGTTCTTGTACAATTTTTTTTCTTCTATTTATATACAGACATAGTAAATAAATATTCATGTCGATTGGTATGATTAAATTATCGTATGTATTGTTCAAAGTGACCCCCACAGACTTCCATACAGTAGTATAATCTGTCTTGAAATTCTGTACGAACATTTCTGAACACATCTGGACTCGATAAACGGCATTCTCGAACAATTCATTCACGTAACTTCCAGAAATGCGGGTTTTGTTGCAAATACCTTCGATTTCAAATGTCGCAACAGAAAGAAATCCAAGGGAGTTAAATCGGGTGACCTAGTGGGCCACTCCAGAGGACCTCTTCTTCCAATCCATCGCTCAGGAAACCGATTATCCAAAAATTGACGGACTGCTATAGCAAAATGTGGGGGTGCCCCATCCTGTTGAAAAAACAGTTCGCCCTCTAAAAGATTATCGTCTTCTTCGAGGATTTGGATAATCATTGTGTCGATATTATTTTCTAACAGATCGAGGTATCTTTCGCCATTTAAATTGTCAGGAATAAAAAACGGCCCGACAATGTGATCCCGTAAGATGCCAGCCCAAACATTTAACTTCTGGGGCCTTTGGGAATTGTGCCTGTTTACCTCCCCATTTAACTGAAATGTCGATTCATCAGAAAAACACGTATTGTACAGTAGATTGGCATTATCATTTAATTGTTCACTAAAAATCTCACAGAATTCAAGCCGACGATCGGGATCATCCTCGTTTAATTCGTGTACCAATTTAAATTTATATGAATGAAATTTGTGGGCCTTTACAATTTGATGAACACTGCTTCGTGATACACCGGAAGCCTCAGCTACTTTCCTGATCGATTGAGTATTATCCATCTGCAAATGACCCAGAACTGCCACTTCGACTGCTTCATTCCTAATCGGTCGCTGAGGTTCATGCTTTTTATTTCCTACAGAACCTGTTTCCATAAACTTTGTCAATAATTGTAAAGCATACTGAGAACCAACACTTCTAGATAGAAATCACCCAGATGGGTTATTTCTATTGAATATGTGCTCCGTTGCTCTAGCATAATTATCGTTTTTAAAATAAATGCCGACAATTTCTATTCTCTCCTGAAGGGTATAAACCACTTTGAGAACTCACTCGGGTAAAATGTATCTCGATTTAAAATTGGTTGTGAACAAATTAATGTTCAAGGACTATCAAATACTTATGAGTCTTTTATTATTCTAAAACTAAACGGACAAGGAAAGTGTTTTTTGTCGAAAAGACTCGTGTTGATTTGAGAGCACTTAAAAATGTAGTTTATTTTATAAATTCCAATACCCAGTGCCGTGTACTTTAGATTTTTTTAACGATTTCGATTGTGTGTAATAAACAAAAATAAAATTACTTTCCTTAAGAGGGTTAATCGAACCAGTGTTTGTAAGGTAATTTTTCAAAATTTATTTCTTCCATACGGTTTGGTCAAATTACACCAAATTTGGAGGATCAGTAGTTGAAAGTGTACTAGAGGGTACATGTATATCTATTTTAAATTATTTTCACATTATGTAGGGAAAATTTATACTGTAAATATAAATGAAATTTGAACGTGATTATCTCCTGAATTATGATATCAATCGGTAAAATTCGAGGTAAAATTCATACATGTCTTCTAGAATGAATCCTCATAATTATGCTCAGCAAGTTTCAAACTTTTATTCCGTACTATTTGGTTAAAATGAATTTTCTAGATAAGTATCTTTGTCACTATAAATGGAGCAAGGAAGTGTTACCTCTATCGGGAATCGCACCTCAATGAAGTCGGTGAATAAAACGTCCAGTGAAGGTATAGTCAAGAGCAAAATTATTCAGCGGCGCATGTATAAAAAACTTTCTAGAAAGTGACACAGCTATCCGAAGCTTTTTCCCGACTAGGCCCCTTAAGAACGAATCGATAAAAGATTTTAAAAAATACACAGTTATGTAGGGAATTGAAAGACCTCGACCCCCCTTGCGATTTGAATTTTTTGAGGGAGTGGCCGTGTAGGGTAGAGGGATGATGATAGATATACAAGTATTACATTAAAATATGTCCCCCTTGGAAACAAGGTCGAAGTGTTTCACCAATTTTTCAAAAAAAATTTTATCTCCAAAGTTATTCAGGGTGCCTACTTTTAGTTGGGACACCCTGTATATCTACTACGTATGAAGTGTGCTATGTGGGCAAGGCCAATTTTTATTTGACGTAAATTGATATTTAGAAAACTTCCGGAGAAAAAATTAGATAATGAAACAATACTAATATTCATACAAAGAAATCTTAAATGCCGATGTGCAATATGGTCCTATAATACTAATTTACTGGGTTTCCAACTTCCAAAACCATTTACTTACAAAGCCTCTAGTATTTCGTTAAACAACAGAATTCATGCTAGGAGAATTCTTATTGCCGCTTTTATAAGATTATAAAATCTTTTGTATGACTATTAGAATGTTTCAAAGCCTACTATAATGGAATAAAATGACTTTCTGTGGTGTTTTAATTGCCAGCAGTCCTGAGTTATGTTTCACTAGGATAATTATTCTGAACGGAGACACTGTTTGTCTTCAATGTTAGTAAAACCGCCCCACTTAGCTAAAATGAATAGACTGTTATGTCTGTGGAACTGATTAGTATGTAGATCTTGGCAGTCAAATTAGACAATTATATTCATATTTAGGCTAAAGTAATAGCTTTGAACATATATTATTAGACACTAGAATAACCGTAATGGGTGATGGAATAAAGTCATACATGTCTTTTGTTATTAGATTAAGGGAGAGATACTGTCAGTAATTTAATACGACCTTTGATACATCAGCCTTTCTTATATCTAATGTTTGTTACTAGTTTAGACAGGAGCGGATTTTGCCATGGACTTTATGGGCCAGAGTCCAGGGCGGTATCCCAGCTCGGTCCGAAAAAAAAAGTGCTCAATTAACAGTTGCAAGAAGAGCTTTTGATAGATGAAAATTAAATATTTGGTTTGCATTTGGCAATAATATTGGCAATTATATTAGAAAGGTAAATAAATACAGCTCATTGTTCTAATATTCAAAAATTTTATTCTTGTTTTTATATTTTGTTAATTAAGGTAAAATCAGGATCTTTCCGTAATACACTCTTGAATTTTTCAATAACTGGCTTATTTTTTGCGTCATTTATAGTCTGTAGCTGTGTATTTACGTCGTCCACTATTTGCAGCGATTCCACTAACGACAACGAAGTATTTTGCAATTTTTCTATTGCGTCGTGTAGTCCTCTATAATTGTTATAAATAGTTTTTAAATCTGTTTCAAGGGAAACATCTTGAAAGCTTGTCTGGCATTCCTTAATAGCTGCAGCCTTGTTAGGGTTGAACTGTAGTATCACAGCTTTTATTTGTTGAAAATATTCAGCATAATAAAAAGCTGCCTTCAACCACGTTCCCCAACGTGTAAGAATCGGCTCTGGTGGTTCCGGAATACCAGGA
Organism: Rhamnusium bicolor; assembly: GCA_029963845.1. Classification (NCBI taxonomy): domain Eukaryota; kingdom Metazoa; phylum Arthropoda; class Insecta; order Coleoptera; family Cerambycidae; genus Rhamnusium; species Rhamnusium bicolor. Next base: position 58,754 of record JANEYF010005553.1, on the reverse strand, counting down.
CACAGTGTGTGAAATGCTCGAAGGCGTTTAGGAGATTTGAGAAATACTTTTTTGTATTTGCTATTAATGCATCTACCTCTAGACAACATTTTCGAATCGTTTCTGCTACAAGATGGAACGCATGGACTTTACACGTAACATGTAAAAACCTACAATCGTTTCTTTGAAGAAAACGGCCCACCAATCGCATTGTCGCAGCACCGTCGGTCACAAACATCAACACTTGACTTGTTGACAGTTCAAATTTTTCGAAAGTCTCCAACACCACCCGCGTAATTGTTTCGCCAGTACACGCAGTTAGTCTTTTGCTAGCTAGTAAAAGTGGAAATGTTGGTTTAACAGGGTCGAGTACACGTACTATAACATTTAAAATAGAATTTTTTTTACAACCTGTCGTCTCGTCAACATAACCACAGCCGTGTATTTTTTTAAAGCACATTTAATCCTATTTTCAATGTCTTCACGAACACTTGGTACATATCTACGTAACGATGAACGACTTGGTAAATTCACCTGGGGATTGTATTTATTCCAGAACTCCCGAAATGCTGGTTTATCCAATATGCGCAGGGGAACATCACAGGCAATCAGCATTAACAGTAAATCAGACATAAACTGAGGTTCCAAAGAAGACACGCCATTTTTTTTATTTTTATGCCGGTTACTATTGACATGAATTTTGCAGCCGTATTTATTCCAGCACATTAAGTCTTGATCACAAACTTCACAAATTATTTTACATCCATCATAAATAAATCCGGAAATTCACCGATAAATATATTCACTTTATCAGCGTACGGTGGTTTTCTACTCTTTACGCTCAACATTATTTATGATTTATTAGTACTCTATGCATCGACCGACAGATAACAACTGAAGTGTGTCGTGTCATCGTCATCGTAAACAAGCGCGCGATGGCATTGGTATTGCGCCCGACCCTGAATCTACCACCGCTTGGCCAGACTTACTCATTATGTCGGTGGCTTTAAGGCAGGTCCTAAGAAGAACCTCTTCACGTTACACGCGGCTACCGTAGTCCAAGGTGTTTGTTACACCATCCTGGCGGGATATTATTATTATTATTAATTTAAGTAATTAAACTGTAGAAGCAAGTCAGGGCTACCAAACATGTTAACCCCCACCGCCCGCTATTGAGTTTAGGTACTAACAGTGAGACAAAACCTCTTTGTAGTGTTTAAAAATTTAGTAAAAATGCATTGTTACGTCTAGGACTATATTATTATACATTTTCGATATGTATTTATATGTATTTTCATTTATTTACGTTTTATTTTACTTGTTAAGCGGAATATTTATACAGTTTTCCACTGCATGAAATAACAGTTTTGGATTTGCAACTGCACATAAAATTTACATTTCGCGTGCTGAGCGGATTAAAGTGAGTGCATTTTATTTTCGTAATTTAGTTAGGAGCTACGTAGCCTGATGAAAATATTTAGTTCATCAATCCGAGGGAAAGTTTAAAAGCAAAGTAAAGCGTAGAGTTTTCCAGGATATAATTATTTTTTCCAAAGCACGGCTTAATAGTATCACTACAAAATGAGGGAATTAAAACTGCAACCAACAGGATTATGAAATAATTCTTTTGTTATATATGACGACCTGTTTTTCAGTAATATGAAGGATTAGCTCATCATTCTGTTCTGACGTAAACATTATATGCTCCTATACTGGTTTGAGCATAATGTTTCCTTTCCATAAGTCTTCTATTGCGGTACCAGATATTATGTAACCAACAAATTTAACTTTTTTATGGATATGTTATTCTCCTGCTCAAGAGACACAATTTTTACTGAAGATTTTTTTGTGCGTGTATAACTGGTGACCCAGAAATGCATTTCAATGTCTAGACATCCTGTAATTTTAAGAACGATATTTTTCCTGCAGTGTGCAAAATTTTTCCACAAAAGAAAACTGTGTTGATTGAGTGATGAATGAAGCCTTAATGCTCCCTCTAAGGGTGTACCTAAACCAGTACTTTAATGGTATACAGGGTTTATTTATAAAATGAAAAATACATATCTATTTTTTATGGTATCCAAGAGATTATATCTTTACATTTTGTATGTCTTAACACATATAATAATGTCTAATTATTATAAAAAAAAATTGTGATACTTTTTATCAATGACGTACGAGGGTGCACATAACATATTTGAAATTATTGCGTAAAGTGATAAAGTCCATCTGTGATTTGAATGTTTTGATGTCATATTGGTTTTTTATTTAATACTAGTATAATAACCTACTATCTTAGCTTTGTTAAAACCATAATGGGCCTTTTAACAGATTTTTTTTATTGCTTTATGTGATAGTGTTTTATAAAAAAAACTTGCCGTATTTTTTTTAATTTTTTTTGAGCACGATTTCTATCGGAAAAAAAAAACAAAAGTGCGGAAATAAAGCGCGCGCTTTTACGTGACGTCACGCAACCCATCTTAGTGACGTCAAAGGGACTACGACCTTGAACATGACACATAGGTGTATTGCAAAGTTGGTTCTCTGCTTTTTGACAGTTGACGTCGAAATTGACTTTGACAGTCGTTTCTTTTTAGTTTGGATTGTTGTGTGTGGAACATGTTTAAAAAGTGCTTTGTACCAACATGTACAAATAGCAACATGAATTGTCCAATCAAAATTTTCGTTTACGTTCCACCAGATGAAAATAGACGAAAAGCATGATTTAAAATAGCCAAAGTTGAGAAGCAGTTGACGAAAACCAGAAACATTTACTGTTGTGAAGATCATTTTGATGTAAGAAAAATAGTTGTATTTAAAAAGTGATGCTAAATTATTGAAATTTTACAGTTAAAAGAAGATTCAGATTCACATAAGCAACTGCGTTGTCACCGTACGATGCTCTTGTTGACCTGGAAATTATTAGACATTAGTAAGTATAATTGAAATAGAAAAAAATATAGTAACAACAATTGCATGTTAAAATAATGGTAGTTCCATTATATTTATAAATAAATTACACGAAAATAAGATTACTAATGACTTACCGTTTTGTTTTAATATTCCTGATTTCTGCTGATAAATAATCCAAATTTGACATGTAAAACTTGTCCACCATAATAAAGTCAACTTTCGGCAGATTTTATACATTTCCTTTAGAAAATCCTGGCTCCATTTTCTTCCAATAATGTGCAGAAACAAAGCAAAACACGATTCGTAAATGAACACACAGAACATAACCACAAAACTAACCGTAAAATGTGTCAGATGTGGTGTGACGTTAGTAGTATTAGGGGTTCTGGCAAATGCTACCAACATGATTCCGGTTTGTTTGACGTCATTCAGCTTCAAGGTCAAATAAGTGTTCAATTTGCCATAATATATGTTTGTTTTTTTATTAAACAATGGGAGACTTATATTTCAAACTGAGTTGCACAAGGTGAATATCTATCAGTTAGCTTTCAAATAAACATATTTGTTTTGAGATTTCAGAAGTAGTGAAAAGGCCCATTAGATGTTTTTTGCTAACATTTCTATGATTACTGCTAACAAATACAAAATCACAATATGCGTACAATTTCACCCCAAATTTCGTAGTGATCCGCCCAACAATTTGTTGCATTAAGTGATACATTTGACACAAAAACGAATCATTTTAGAATATATCTTTATAATTAATTTTTCTTCTTATTTTGACGAGTACAACACGCTGTTGGAAATTGGCCAAGCACTTCGAAACATCCTGTATAAAGACGCCATTTTGACTATGTTCTGACACTCAGATTTACGGGGATTTTTAATGCAACATTTTTACAGACCATACGAGCGCACCCTATAAAAATCAGCTCCTCGTGATTTTTTTTTAAATTAAATTAAACACCACTGGTAACACAACCCCCTGTATGACTAACGGTACCTCAAGGTGCCTTGTAAAGGAAAAGACTACATATTTAGAGACAACGGATGCACATCCAATATCCGATTATGCTAGAATTAATAATCCGCGTTAGAAAAAATTTCAGCTCCAACCAGGGATCGAACCCGTGACTCCGGTGTTAGAGACAAGTTTTTTTACTGCTTGATCACTAACGATTTTTACTGTTTAGTTCCTGAATTACTTTGAGTAGTTTATAAAAGCCTTTATAGAAAAAATTGCGTCTGTTTAAAAACAATATGGGACATGTAATATTCTTTCATTAATTTAACTAATTTAACAGAGAGTTTTCGCAGTAAGTTGCAGCTGACCCTACATAAAATTGTCCATTTAACCCAAGTTTTCTTTGTATTAACTTAAATTCCCAACCAACACAGATATCGTAAACTAGAGTTTCTCTTAGTCAGACTTTCGGTATTAACACATACCAACCAAGTTACTTAAACATAACGTCACAGTTTGATAACATTTCTTGACAAAACCTTTAAAGATAACTCCATTTGCAGCAGACATTTAATTTCTTAACTAATAGAGAAAAAGTTTACCACTTAACTAATTCTAACTCTAAGGAATTCAATTATCTAAGTTATTTCGTTCTTTCTAATAAGACTTGAAGTAACGGAACGAACGGAGAACTGGGAATACAGTTAAACGTCTCAAACATTTTAACTAAGAAATTTAAATCTGTCAGTAATTAAGTAATGAGAATATTTCCACCACGGAAAACCACAGGGACGTTTAATGTACCCTAGAGTATATTGCAAAGTGGTAATTAATTATTCGTATAGACATTATACAATGTTTTGAAACCTTGATATTTGTGAGAACATTTTTTTTATTTTTCATGAAATTTAGAAACTTGGGTAAACACCCAACAATTCAGCAAGAACCGTTAGAAAAACAAATTAAGAAAAGGCGGAATATTAATATTAAACAGCCATATACAGGATGTTTTTCCAAGTATAGTGTAGCCTTAAGTATTTATATTATAAAGAGCAATATAGATCTAATTACAAATCCAGGTGGACTATAGACGGTGTGAATAGTTTCTGTAGACAGAAGGAACAAATTAGATTTTATAACATACACAACAATATTATGCGTATGCGCGGGTCGTTTATAAGACAGACTAGAGGCAAGAAATTATTTAAATGATATTTTCCCAAACCGATTGATTGGCTGATAGAGTCGTCTGCTCGTTTTCCTGATTTAACCCCTTGTGACTTATTTTTAGTGAAATAAAGATCATGTATACAAGGAACGACCAAATAACTAAAGAATTGGTAAATTCTACTTAAAGTGGTATTATAAACAGGTCAGAAAAACGCGTTGGTGCAAAAAATTGAAAGGCCATTTTAATTATGTATACAAAATAACACTGTTTTTTTTTCGGTACAGTGTCTGATATTCTTTCTATCAATCATTGTAAATTGTGAGTTTACCGGGCTATTAACACGTTTTCATTCGTTTCGTTCTTGATCAACTCAAAATGGGGTATTCCGTTGTTGTAGAAAGAGTTGAAATAATTTCCCTTTAATACTAACGTCTCTAGCCAGATCGGTCCACTATCGCTCCTGCTCCACAATTCTTGCGCGAGAGTGCGACGTGGTACATATATGTATACCATGATTATTATGAACAGCGGCGGTTGGTAGGTCAAGATATAGGGAGGTCAATTAGAAAAGTTTACTGTATTACCTACCTTTTAAAGTGATTTAAATTCCAAGTCGATCCTCCGGTCTTTTTGAAATGCAAAGTGGTCAATTACTTTTATCTTCTTTATTAATGCCCTTTCTATGGTAAGCATAGCTAAAGAAGATAACCTTTCCTGACCCATGGTATTTATTAAAAATGTCTTTATTCTTTTTAAGGTGGAAAAACAACGTTCACTTTCGACGGTAGTCATAGGGAGAGTACACAAGATTTTTAACAGTTTGACACTTTCAGAAAAAGTATTGCACAAATTATTGTTAATAAAAAGCTGTAACAAAGCAACTGCACCTTCACTATTGGAAAAATTTTCCCGGCTATATAGTACTTCTAATTCAGTTTTAAGTTTCAAATGATTTATGACTGGATACTCCCTTTTAATTAATTTAAACATATCTTGAGGAAAGCTTTTTTTATAATCTTTAAATCGATCTGCGTGAAATAACTGAGACACTGCTAAATGATTACTGAAGCCAAACCTGTTTTTGATCTCAGATGTAATTATATCACAAACTTCTAATGAAATTCTCCTTTTTGATTCTTCCGTTTTACATCTTTGGGCAAACTGCATGGATGTCTCCTCCAAATAGTTATTCAAAATTTTATTTCTGATGTCCTCCATTTTACTATTAAAAACGCCAATACACTTATTTTCTGTTATGACATCGATATTACATTTTTGTAATTGATTGAACAATATATCACAATGAGGCATAACTAAATGAAAAAAATGTAACCAGTAAAGAAAATGTTCATTTTGTAAGTAGTTTTTTAAACCAATAGCTTGGTTTAGAGTGTTGTTTTCTGATTCATTATCAATGATTTTTTTCTAAACAATCTAATAATTCTGTTCGATAGGTATAAACAGTCTCTATGCACTTTGTATTAAAATTCCATCGTGTTGGACCCGCTTTAGATCATCTCACCTTATCAATATTATCTAACACGGCTGTTCTTTTTAGCGATTTTCCAAAGAATGAAGAAAAGCTATGTAAATTAGCAAAAAAAATCTTTATGCTTTTATCCTGACTTGATGCTTTTTGTAAAATTAAATTTAGTTGATGAGCGTAACAATGAATAAAATTTGCTGAAGGATAACTTTTTTTAATTAAAAATACCTATTAACTTCTTTTTTCTCATCAAGAGATGTTTGCTTTATCGTCATATTAGGTTTTGGACGGCCACCACCTTTGAATTTCACTCGGTCTTTCAGTTTTAATATATTTTATACAACACTCATATTTAATGGTAAACACCAAAAACACTGTTTTACTTAATTTCACAACAAGTAGAAATTTACTAATAAAATGTTCACAAATAAAAACATTAAAAACAACGCGACAGAATTTACCGACCAACGCGTACCTAGTCAGCATTAAGACTGCAGTCCACTGAACTTCGTGAGTTACCGTTTCCGTAAAATGTGTCAGGGACATTGTCCCCGCCAGTGTTTTCTGTCTCTCTTGCTTTCTGACGATTCGCGCATAAGTCTATTTCACTTTAATTCGTTGTAAATTCAGTCCATGGCTAGCTTTGAGGACAAGTTTTGGATTGACCCAAGATTTTTAAATTCTATAAATGAATAATGTAATGAATATGAATGTAGAGGTTCGGTGCTCGGAGGGGATACGAAATCCTACGATCTAGATATTTAAATAGTATTATGCATAGAATGAACTAGAAACTTTAATATATTTTTTAAAAATATTGAAAATATATATATTATATATTTTTAAACTTCAGAAAATGAATAGCTCTATTTTTTTATTTGTATGTTGGAGGTCATTGACTAAATGACCCTATAGAAGAACCGCCAGTGATTATGAATATGACAAAGAGAATGCTTTTTATTCTTTGATTATGATATAAAGAATAAAGATAGAATACATACCTAATTCTATAGTAAGATCTGATATCTTATATAAATAATTGTTTTTCCTTCCTGAAAATAATCATGTGAATATCTAAGGTACTACCTATCAAAAAATTACTATAATAAATTAAAAGTTGTCAAAACGACAGAACTAATAGCAGAATGAACTTTCCTTTACATTTTAAGACTACGATGAGTTATATCGGTGTACTGGTTTTGAAGAAATAGTGAATTAAAAAAAGGCCTAGTCCTGTCATTTTGACAACTTTCAATTTAAAAGAACGTGCATAATGGCCTATTTTCAATTGAGTCCGCCATCTTCAATTTTAATATTTCAACCAACTTGATGTATGGACATTGTAGCCTATTTAATCAGCTAATTATTTATACCTGGTATGTTAAAATCGGTTCCGAAACAATAATTTGGCAAAAAAAAAACAAAAAGTACGATTTTTTTAGGCTCACCCGATATATTTAATACTACATGAATGAATTAAATCAGTTTCTGTACTAACATACAGTTTTCTGACTATACCTCGTATGTATTTTAACTATATTTGAATCTTTCTCTCATGCTTAGTAATTAAGACAGGAAGTCAAGTAACTCACTAACGCGGAACAGTATTATATCAGACTATAATGTCCGCTCAGTTTTCGCAGTCAACATCCGTGTACTAGATTCTGAATCCATTTGTGAATGTTTCATGTATTGTAAGTTCAGATATGTATTTGCGTAAACACAAAATATCATAACAAATGAGACAAGTTTGTAGAAGTTTGTATTAGATGTGTGCAGTTGTGTAAACTTGAAGCAAGTTTAAATGGCAATGATGCAGAGTAATTTGCTCTTAGTTCTGCTAAGGTATTAATTATGTATTCATACGTTATTTGTTACACACCAAATTATATTCAGTCTAGTTAGGGTGCGACGTTCTGAATTTAAATGAGGGAAATTAATGAAGGATGTTAACTAAAGTTCTGGCCATGGTGTTTCCTGAAAAAGAAAAATGTATTAAGGTGCGCGATATAATAAAAATCTTTTCTTGTATGCAGATTTGTATCTATGATAATCACCCTCATCTGTCACATGATTAAAACATACCAATGACAATAATTATCTCATTGACAGCCAATAAAATCTTGATTCCATGGACATTTCCCACCTCTAAGGATCTCACTTAGAGAAGAGAAACCTTCGACATTTTTTCTAGGGAAATATTCGAATACTGATAGGCTGCAAATTATGGTTTGCAGTAATAATTTTATTAGCAAAGAAATCATAGAGAAACGTACATAATAAGAAATAGTATCACATAAAATGAACATTTGTATAATTTGTAAAAGTTATAGTGTAATTATTAGAGTAACAACGATATGTCACATAACCGATTTGTCAAAATCCAAGACTAACAATTTTAATTTTGTAACATTTTTTTCTGGAGAATCTCTCGTCAAATATAACACGGAAGAGGGATATCTTATAAGTGTGCTTGGTGACACAGAAATCTGTCCGCGCATTTCTTGTTCGGATAGTTTTCTTAGCAACACTTGTATGATAGCGGAAAATTATCAAAGGTAATCCTATTAGAGATTCAATTTAACCGAATATTTTTTTCACTTTTCACGAGAACTTAGGGTTTGTGGTATAATTTCACTAGAATAAATTTGACGAAAAATCACGAGAAAAATTCGTCGATTTTCTCATCCTAATTACTTAGTGTCAAATTAACCAACCATCGAATTTGAATTAAAAAACATATCCTGCCAAAAATCGACCCTTATTGAGAAAATTACACGAGGTAATAATTTAAATTATTTATAAATCAAAATTAAGCATATGTTTATTCAATAGTAACAAGATTGAAAACAGAAAAAATAACTAGAATAGTTAATCAAGGACGATTCTGTGACACATTCCGATGTAATTTCTTATGGGACTATGTCGAAAATTTTTGTGGTACCGTAGGGGCGTAGTTAGGCACATTCCTGATGGAAAGGATTAGCTAGGGTATTCCTAGACCCTATAGGTTAGGTTCTGGGGGTAGTAGGAGCTGGTGGTGGGGAATTTGAGACTTTAGTATAAACTTTATATTAGAGAGGGGATGGTGAGGAGTAAAGGATAAAGAGAAGATGGCAGGGCTGCTGATAGGTGTAGTCTAATAGATAGAAAATTTAAAAAATGAAAGATGGCTAGCAGTTCAAAGAAAATATGGAAAATGGCTAATAGCTTGTAATTGATTGGTAGATGGGAGGAGTCTAGGGTAATTAATTTCGTAATTTCATGACAGCCGCCATCCTATCAGCAACCATATTACCTTTACCCCTTACTTTTCACCACCCCCTCTCAGATATAAGGTGTATACTAAAGTCTCAAGTCCCCACCCCCAGCTCCCGCTATCCCCAGAACCTAACCTATATGATCTAGGAACGTCCCAGCTAACCCCTTCCATTAAGAATATATCTAGCTGCGCCCCTCCGTGACCATAACAATTTTCTACGTAGTTCCATAAGAAATTACATGGGAAAGTGTCACAGAATCGGCCTTGTTTAACTACTAATTAGATTAGGTGTTTCATTTTACAAAATTTGTATTTAAACTGAACAATTATTGAATATTGTTTGTCCTGTTGATGTTGCCTGTATGACTGATATCTGCGTGGTTCACAGATCGCTTGAGGATTTTTCCCGGAGATTTGTTACTATATTAAAATTCTGATCTAGTTGTAAGTACGGTTTTATTGAAGTTGATAAGAAGTGGGCCGTTATTTTTATTATTGGAGTATTTTCATCCCATATCATCGCCATTTTATTTATTTTATTTTTTTGTTAATGCAACCGAACTTTCATTACGTTTCTCTAAAACATCCTGTAATTGCTTTTGTTTTGAATTTCGAACTTCACGAGCTTTCTTAAACAATCTGAGAGTAAACAAGGCCAATATGAAAAGAAAAAAGTTTCGATAAAGACCAGATCTCAAATTGATTCGTCAGTAATTATCGGATAATAAATTAGAGAAACCTTACAACTTTTATTAAGAAAAAGGGTTTGAATGTCATACCGACGTTCACTTTTCATCAATAACACTGCTGGAAAGTGAATCTCCTCTAAATTATTTCAGACATTCGGATTAATATGATGACAGACGGGTATAAACTTTTTCATATAAAACCAACTCAATGAGAACTTTGTTCAAAATGTTCTAAAAAAGAGTATTTAAGCACAAAAATTGTGATGGAAGTTGGATCTTCAAGTTAAGTTTCTCAAAGTTCTAAAAGTCCGTAAGTTTAAAGGCTCAGTTCTCTTGCAATAGCACCTATCCTTCCAGGTCGACTTCTGAATTATTCTACAAGGATTTTTAGAAGTAACATCACTAATTTACTAGAAAAGTTAAACTAACATTTTAATATTCGCAATCTTACAATAACTGAAGAAACCCCATGTAATTACTATTACTGCACAAAAAATTATCGTGTATCCGGAGGATTAACGTTTCTATCTAATTATGAAGCATTATCGACGTGAAATGTATTGTAACTCCTATGGGAGGCTATGGCGGCCTATCTGAGAATACGGGATTCTGAGAGCTGGCAGTGTTCAGGTAGAGCTGAAGGTCACGCAGCAATTTCTGGACTGGCGGAGAGGGAAATCCCCATCTCTGTCCTAAAGGTGAAAGACGCAAAAATCAGTTAAGGCTGGAAAGGAATTATACTCTTACTCTTCCCAGTAGGAAGGAGTGGAGTGAAGGAATAATTGGCTTCCCCCCGGACTCACTGGTGTGCTACACAGATGGATCTCGGATGGCCACTAGACCATCCTCCGGAACGGGAATATACCTGGAAGGCAAAGAAGTACAGGAGAGCTTTGCTCTAGGTTCGTACACCACGGTCTTCCAGGCAGAGGTTTACGTCATCCTAGCGGTGGCGGGTAAGGTTGAGATTAGGAATGGGGCGGAACAGATGATATACATCTGCTCTGATAGCCAGGCTACTCTAAAAGTGGTGTGCTCCCTCAGGACGAGATTAGTTCTGCTGGGGGTTGGTAAAAAGGGCCCGTCTGCGACCTACTAGCCAGAAGTCAGCCTCCCCCACCATTACCATTATCATTGTAACTGCACATCTGTTCAAATCGAAAAAACAGTTTGCAAATATAAAAATAATTATTATTTCAAAGTTGGCCATTTTGGAATATAGTTCGGGAACGTTCATCTACGATTATTTCATGAAATTCTACCAAATACTCCATTACCTTCAGAGCTCATTATACCACGATGGGGAAGTTGGCTCTATAATAACTGTGTAACATCAGATATGTTTCTACAGTTGTCTCAGTAAGCGATGTTCGCTATGGTGAAAAAATATGTTTGTATTTTGAAAAAGACTGTTCGACATCTACGGAAGTAATACAGGCATAAGTAAAACACTTTGTGAACTCACTTAACGCAGCTGTAGATGCACCATCACAAATTTGTCTTAATTTGGTAAAATCAGGATCTTTCCATAATACACTCTCGAATTTTTTAATAACGGGCTTATTTTTTTGCGTCATTTATAGTCTGTAGCTGTGTATTTACGTCGTCCACTATTTGCAGCAATTCTACTAACGACAATGAAGTATTTTGCAATTTTTCTATTGCGTCGTTTAGTCCTCTATAATTGTTATAAATAGTTTTTTAAATCTGTTTCAAGGGAAACATCTTGGGAGCTTGTCGGGCTTTCCTTAATAGCTGCAGCCTTGTTAGGGTTGAACTGTAGTATCACAGCTTTTATTTGTTGAAAATATTCAGCATAATAAAAAGCTGCCCTCAACCACGTTCCCCAACGTGTAAGAATCGGCTCTAGTGGTTCCGGAATACCATGACACAGTGTGTGAAATGCTCGAAGCCGTTTAGGAGATTTGAGAAATACTTTTTTTTGTATTTGCTATTAATGCACCTACATCTGGAAAACATTTTCGATCGTTTCTGCTACAAGATGGAACGCATGCACTTTACACGTAATATGTAAAAACCTACAATCGTCTCTTTGAAGAAAACGGCATTGGTATTGCGCCCGACCCTGAATCTACCATCGCTTGGCCAGGCTTACTAATTACCTACATTATACACGCATTTATAAACGTAAGTACGTAGTTAGTTTTAAAATTAGAAGTAAACCAATATTATGTACTTATATGGATGTTTTAATGTTCGGCAGAACAGAAATCGGGATTAGTCGCAAAGAATTTAGCCACCATTATTATGTCAATTCTTGACAAATTCATACTGTCCACTTTTAAAAACCGTATTCCCAGTGGCAACTCGTCGGATGACGTAGGTGAAGCGCTGCTTCACAGCATTTTTGATTTAATGTTTATTTTATTCTAAAGTATATACCTTTATTATTTGTCAAAATTTGAATTAACCTCAACAAAAATCCCTTTTTTTAAATTTAGTTCTTTGTGTACAATTAAAATTACCTTACTTTTACATTTACATTCATTTAATTAACATGCGATACTCTACAATACACTCACTGTGCCAATGCGATGTGAAATATAGCTCATTTTGTTCAAATAAAGCAGATTTGATATAGCACTATACTGCGTCAATGCCATAATTAGGTACTTATGTTCAAGAGTCAGAAATGCCATATATGTTAAATGTGTGTGTGAGCTTTGGAAATTATTTAATTTTAATTCTATCAGTAGCCAATACATTTTGGAATTAATAAAATAATGAATACTCATTTTATAGGATATGTTTTACCTACACCTTTCTCATCCTTGTCCTCAATTCCCTAATGAATACCTATTAAAACTTTATACACTCTTTAGAATTCAATATCTAAAAATATATAGTAATAGAGATTTTAAAACTAACACAAAGGAAAATAGAAAATTAAACAGTTTCATGAATCTTTTTGTCTACTTATGTTTACTTTATGGTAATAAAATGTCAGACTGTCAAATCATATTTGATAAAATGGACATCCATAATGGTTAGTCACAATTGAGAAGATGCGTCCATTCATCTCATATAAGCAAATAAAAAATTCTAGCATGGCCGGTATTATATAAATACATTTTGTGTATTTATAATGCACCATGTGCCTATGTTAGAGAACGTTATGTGATTATATGAATGAATGGAGTATGTCAATAAATAAAAGTATTACTAACGACGAGAAGATAACCGTAGGTTTTGCTTACTACAAGAGTGACGTCACATTTAAAACCATCATGGCGGGTAGCGTTTTGTGACATGTTCACAGACTAAAAAATTGCAAAAATTGAAAGAATAAATCAACCTCGTGTTTTTGTGAATACAATCCGATAATGGTCGTCCTTATAATCGGTGTACTCGGAGGGATAAAGCCTACGCTGCTCTCGGAACTGAAGATCATACCGGCCTGCCAAAAACCAGCCGAGTGGCTGGCAGGTCAAATGCAGAAGGCGGTCATTCTGGGTTCTCTCCGTCTGCTTAGGGCACACGATTCTGGTATCTACAGTCACTAACCCTGCGGGATGTGAGGAGTGGCTGTAGTGATGTGCCGGCGCGACTCCCGTGAGGCGTCGGAGGCCACGGGAGGACTGACCGGCATCGGGAAACCGAAAAAAAAAGAAAAAAAAAAAATATATTTATTCACCAGAGTTCATATAAAAATTTTACACTTATTGTACAAGCTACTTAATCCTTAAGTAAATAAACAAAATAATCCACGAAAGACAATACGTCTGTGTGTGGAAGTTAACTAGCATTATAATACTCTACATACATATATGATAAATAGTGTTGTAGTGCGACTTTTCATTATACCTCTCGAGAAAAGGGCAGCGCCTTGAGTAGTGAGGTACAATAATTAAGCCGCTGCTATCTTAATTTACAACATAAGTATATATATGTACATATTAATTAAATATAGGTACTTAATCATTTCAAATTTCAACTATACTTATTAACATTTTGACTTTAAAGTGTATGTATTTTCATGTCTATTATGTTATGTATATCTAATCTATTTTTGCTATGTATCCATTTTTTTATTACTTTTTTTAAATAGACTATTTGAATTAATTTGTTTTATTTCAATTGGCAAAATATTATATAGTTTCGGTCCCAAGTATGTAAAGCATCTTTGTGCTATGCTTTTATTAGTTTTAGGCAATCTGGCAGAATTAATTTTATATCTAGTGTCATGTTCATGTTCAATTTTTACTAACTCTTTTTTATTTTTACGTTGCTTTACTAAAATTATTTGGCAATACAATTGACGCAAATCAAATATTTTGGTTTCATTATAAAGATCTTCTGTAGGGTAAGTAAAAGGTTTTCTATAAATTATTTTCAACACGTGTTTTTGTGCTATTTGCAGGTTATCAATAAAATTATTTGTAGCACCTCCCCATCCAACTATGCCATATGGGTGAGTTTCAATTAGGGAATAATAAAGGATTTTTAACTGATTAATTTTTAGGATATTAGAAAAATATTTAAATTTGTATAATAAAAACCTAATTTTTTTTATAACATAATTAATATGTATATCCCATTTTAGATGGCTGTCTATATATATATATATATACTCCTAAGTATTTTATGTGGGCGACTGATGCAATATCTACTTTTATACCCTCTTCTGGATCTACATCTATGGTAAGTTTGTTGTACGTTGGTAGGTATTTTTTTATATGATGTGAAGGGAACATAGTAGGTTTTTGTTAAGTTTATGGTTAAAAGTCTACTATTGAACCATTTTATTATTTGTTTAAAATCACGTTCTACTTTTTGTTTAAGCGTGATCCATGACTCATCCTCATAAAGGACCACTGTGTCATCAGCGAAACTTAGTATGCTACCTTCACTTTCCAATTTACACAAGTCATTTATGTAGATGTTAAATAGTATTGGTCCTAAAACGGTTCCCTGAGGAACTCCATATTCGACAGTGTGAAAGTCACTGAAAGTATCATTAACATTCACAGATTACGTTCTATTTGAGAGGTAATTACACATAAGCGTATATGGCGTTCCTCGGAACCCAATATTCTGTAAAACGCGCATAATATATACATTAAATATATAACTAATATATAATATATAATAAATTGAATAATAATAGTGCCCCTACAAGTAAATTAAGACAGTGAAATAAATTAAGTAGTTGCGGTTATACAGAGTAGGACAATAGTGCGTCCGACTTCGATATCTCGAGTTCTATGATAGCTAGAAACTTGATTTAAAACTTAATAGACAAAAAAGTCTATAACAGGAAAATGTTTTCAAATATATAGGGTGAGCCAAGGCGATTTTACAGGGTCAAGTAAAATTTTTTTAAATGAAATGCCATATATATCAGAACATTTTTTGAAACCGCTTTGAAAAAAATTGAAAAATTCAGTATAAATGGCATAATTTCAACAAAAAAAAATCATTAATCGAAGTGGTTGGGAGAGTGTCAATAATAATACAAGAGTGGAAGCAGGCCATAAAGAGGTTTCAAATAATTTTCTGATATACGTGGCATTCCATTTAAAAAAATTTTAGTTGACCCTGTAGAATCGTCTTGGCTCACCTTGTATATTCGAAAATAATTTCCGGTTATAGACTTTTTTGTCTAGTTTATTTATTCTTTTTAAATCAAATTTCATAGAACTCGAGATATCGAAGTAGGACGCACTATTGCCCCACCCTGTATATCCTTGCTTATTACCCAAACTTTCTCTAGAATATTATTCATAAAATACGTTATATAATTAAGTAATTATTTTTTGGGATATTAAAAGCATTTTTTTTTATTTTGGTGGCATATGCGCTTGCAATAGATACCTATATGAAGTAAATTTTAAATTATATTTTTCTTGTGTATGATGCGATCATAAGAAAATATGTGGGTGTGCTTGTAAAAAATCTATTTTTTTGTTTTTTTCTAATTATATTAGAACTTTAATTGTATTAATACTGCAGTTTTTGATACATATTTATTGCCTATATAACCAGTTACACACTCTCCTAACAAGCTCAGTCATATAAATGTCGGATTACAAATCCAGACGTCCGCGGATCGATACACAGTCAAGGTAGGTTTTCCCATAATACTAGTCCCAATAGTTTAAAACTACAACGACAGATGACATAACGTGATCAGAACCTCATATAGCTGGGTTCTCACAACGACTATTATTTGCTTCCTGCGTCTCGCGTCATCTGCTCTTGATTGGATATTTGACGTAAATAACTTAAAAATATTCAACTTCTTTGTCAAGTCACCAATCAGAATCAGACGATGCGAGACGCATGAAGCAAAAAGGCGTTGTGAGAGCCCAGCTTATGTCTCCATGTGTGTGTAACTACACAGTAAGTTTTACACAATGAATTTAAAATGTACGAAACAAACATACTAAGGATGTTAAATGATACTTTTTATTACATGTTAGTGTCATTCTAGGAAAGTAACAATTTTTAAACAGAAACATTTTTTTGTTTCATCACAAGGATTTTGTTAAGTTTTAGGACATATAACGATGATCAGAGGTTTTTGGAATATTAATAATACTTTGAGTACAACTTCACATTAGGCGTGTTTTACTGCCGTCTCCACTAGTGGTAAAAGTGGCAGCACCAATAAAACATGTTTTCAATGTTGCCAATATAACAAAAAATTTTACGAAAAATTTTCTCGAAAGGTTACTTTCTCATTTAAATTATTGCACTATACATGTAAATTTTTTAGAAACTGTACGTACCATTTTTGTCATATAAATATTAATTATTATTTAATTGGTCAATATTAAAGTGTTCATCTATTTTTCTTAAAATTTGGATAACACGAATTAATTTATAATCTTTATTTGTCAAGGCCAAAGTCAACTGCCGTATATTTGTTTATAAATATAACCCAAATCTTACACAACCTAGTTATTTTCGATTTGTAACTAATTGCCCACGATCTCTACGATGGATTTCGGTCGTAGGATTAGTAGCACTCGTGCCAAAATTATGAATAAAGCTGCAAATCGTTTCTGTGTATCATGGTCGTACAGTACAGATGTACTTACTGTCGCCGGCATTCACCTTGACCACGAAACTCTTTCTCCAGTATATTATTAGCTTTCGAGTTGTGTACACGTTAAGTCACTTGGGCGTATTGCATATTGTTTTTATTTTATTTGTTGTACTGCATTGTTGATATTAATTTAATAGTAAAGCATAGCAGACGTACGTAGGGGTAGAAAACGGCCCTTTGCTGACAAAGTGAATAGGTGAATTTCCGGATTTATTCTACGATGGTGCTAAAATAATTTGTAAAGTGTGCGAGAAAGATTTAATGTGCTAGGATAAGCATGATTGTAGACTTCACATAAATAGTGTACATCATAAAAATAAAAAAAATGCCTTCGACAACACAGTTTATGTTTGATTTACTATTAATGCTGATTGCCTGTGATGTTCCGCTGCACATACTCGATAAACAACTATTTCGAGAGTTCAGGAATAAATGCAACGCTCAGGTGAAGTTACCAAGTCCCACAACGTCATGTAACTATCTACCAACTGTACACGTAGACATGGTAAATAAGATGAAATGTGAATTAAAAAATACACGGCTGTGGTTATATGTTGATGAGACAACAGATTGTAAAAAAAATCTATATTAAATGTTATAGTACGAGTACTGTATCCTCTTAAACCGATAGTTTCACTGTTACTAGCTAGCAAAAGACTAAGTCAGTGTACTAGCGAAATAATTACCAGGGTGGTGCTGGAGACGTTAGCAAAATTTGACCTTCCAAAAATTCAAGTGTTGATGTTTGTGACTGATGGCGCCGTGACAATGCGTTCAACAGGCCGTTCTTTGCAAGAACAAGGTTGTACCATGTTACGTGTAAAGTGCATGCTTTACATCTTGTGGCAGAAACTATTCGAAAATGTTTTCCAGAGGTGGATGCATTAGTAGCAAGTACAAGAAAAGTGTTTCTTAAATCTCCTAAACGTCTCCGTGCATTTCATAGCAAGTGTCCCGGTATTCCTGAACCACCACAGCCGATTCTTACACGTTGGGGAACATGGTTGCAGGCAGCTTTTTATTATGCTGAATATTTCCAACAAATAAAAGCTGTGATACTACAATTCAATCCAGATGAGGCTGCAGCTATTAAGGAAAGCCAGACAAAATTCGAAGATATTTGCGTTGAAACAGCTTTAGAAAATATTGCGAAGAACTATAAACCATTACATGAAAGCATAAAAAAAATTAGAAAACAGTGCGTTGTCGTTAGTGGAGTCGCTGCAAATAGTGGACGAAGTAAATCTACTGCTACATGCTATAGGTGACGCAACAAATGAGCGCGTTAAAGAGAAGTTCGCAAGTGTGTTAAATAAAGACACCGGTTTTACCAAATTAAAACAAATATGTGATGGTGCAGCCCTAGATCCATTAAGTGCGTTCAAAGACTATTTTAACGTATGCTAGTATTACATCAGTAGATGTCGAACGGTCGTTTTCAAAATATAAGAATATATTTTCATCAAAGCGAACATCACTCATGGAGACAACCATAGAAACATACCTGATGCTGCAAAATGGCTACACATCTTCTCCAGTTTGTGATAAGCAAGCTAGTTCATCAAGCTAGTTAAGAGGGTTAGTTTTACTTACATTGTTATAAATTGTAACAGTTTATTGTTTCTCGTATTAGTTAATTTCGCGTACGCCACTGTCCCATGGAACATTTTTGACAGTCTTAATTATGAACTAATAAAACAACTACGTAGTAGCATGGGGTGTGCAGCAATAAAACGCGCCTATTGTAACAAAATATCAAGAATAGTTCAAATCTGAGAGTTGCAGATTCCCATCGATAGAATACAACAAAAAACCATAATAGTAATTTGTGCTACAAGAAAAGTGAACTTTTTCTATATTAGGCGTGAGATTTTTTTTACGGTAATAATTGGTTCGCTGAAACATGAACTATTCCACTTGTCACTATCTAATATATTTTTTTAATAAGAAAATAATAATTTTCCTTAATTAACGCAATTCGAGGAACATTAAGTTTCCTTGAAAAACAATTTTATACTGCAGTTATAGGTAACTTCTCAGGAATACACTTTTGTGTTTATTATTCCACAAGCGAGCTTTCCTAACTTTTATCTCTCAGAGCTGTTTTCGCACGATATACACAGCAATTAACTAACGCGTGTCTACCTGCACCATCCTCTCCTCATGAGGGTGGCACTTAGTAATAAAACAGAATGCGAAAGAAACTCGTCCAAACGCTACACATAAAAATGTAGTAAAATTGGCAAAAGAAACACCTTTTTTGCCGGTTACATTCAACCATTTGCATTTATGAAAGACCTAAAAATATGATACGTTGTGACATTTTACAGGTTCGAAAAGCTAGCATGTAAATATATCTCTGCTATTTTTGTGCCGTATTCTCCCCGACTTTATTTTAAAGGGTCGGTACGTAGACCGACGTATTTACAAAGCTTAGTAAAATTGTACGGTCTTACTTTTTAGAAGTATTGTTGCTGAATTTGTTTTTGTCATAGCCGCTCTTAATGTCTTGATTGCAAAAATTTCATTTACCTTAAGAGCGTTTGTGCAATCATTATATCGACTTTTAAATCAAATCACTATAAAAATAAAAATTTGCATGTGCAGGGTTATTCATTATAAATTACCCACCCCTTATCATCGTTATTATTGCCTATAGAAAAATAATTTTTAAATAAAACTTGTGTGGTTATGACTGAATTTTGTTAAAGTGCTATCAAAAGTACAGTAGCGTGCAGATTTCAGGGAATACAAAAAATAGTACTTTTTTTTTAAATGAGATACCCTGTATATTATTAAATTTTTGGAATGATCCACTGTTCCTGATTTCAAAAATATACCATATGTTACCCCTACCATATACCGTTTTTGAGTTATTAAACGTCGAATATCTTAGTTAAACTAGTTAGGTACACTGTAAATATGGAAAAGTTAACATTATTAAAGTGAGCTATGAAAATGACAACTATTATTTTTGATAAGTGGCATTTCTTTAATGAAATAATCAAAACGGTTTACAGTGAGAAAGAAAAAACCAAATATTTATACAAAATACCTAACAAAGATCGATGTGTCCACCATTATTGTCAATGCATAATTAATAACATCTTCTTATATTTATGATTGCACTGGAAATGGCTTCATTATTTACATTCAGATTGTTTATTACAAGTCGAATCCTGTCTTTAATGACTTGAATACTATTATTATTATTATTATTATTATTGACAATGTCTTTTAGAAATTCCCAAAAACATGAATTCATAGGGAGCAAATCTGGACTGTTAGTTGGCTATTTAATAGGTCCATTATTCCCTATCCATATTTTGAACACATTATGTAAATGATCACGAACGGGTAGGACACTACGCGGAGTTGCCCCATCCTGCATCCAAATCATATCATCAAGTTCGGCTTCCGGAAAATTCTACAAAAAAATATTTTCTGCTTCTGGGATAATTAAAATATAGCTATATAGCACCAAACGCTAACAGTTTTTCTTCCTGATTTTTTTATATGTTTTACCAATATTTTTTTGTTGTGCTTGTTTTATCACGACCTTCGATTTTTCCTATTAAAAATTCCTGCCGTAGAAAAGGATCATTCGTCAGTCCATAATATTTTAGTAAAAAAATCGGTATCTTCATCCAACTTTTAAATCATCTGGCGGCAAAAGTCCAGCCTTTTCCTCCTATGAGCCTCTGTTAAAATTTTATATAGTCTGTAGCTGTTATTTTTTAACGTACGTTGGATTTTGGAATAACTTTTACCTAATTGATCGACTGCATTATTTATACTACATTCAGAATTTTCTAAAAAGTAATACAATGTTTCAAAAAAGTCTATTCGCGAATAAATATGGATGGGCTTGCCTTCGAAATGGTTTGCTTGAACTACACGCTTTTTTCTACTAAAACTGGAGGCATTATTCACCCTTCGAAAAATATTTTTGAACGTATTTTCTGATGGTGTTGGACGATTTGCATGCAACACCCTATATGCTCTCTTTGCTGCACGTTTATTTTTGTTATTTTGTTTATAACAAGTAAATATTTGGACTTTTTCTTCCTCACTGTAAACCATTTTGATTATTTCATGTCACTTTCAAACATAATAGTTGTCATTTTCATAGCTCACTTTAATAATGTTAACTTCTCCATATTTACAGTAACTAGTTTAACTCCCAGGTAACACTAATGCTCTTATTAAGATCTCCAAGGTCGCTTTAAAATTATACAATAAAACTTCGAATAAAACCAAATGATCTTCAAGACAAGCTTAGGATCACCATAAAGTAGCTTCTAGCCAAAAAGGGCCCATCCTAAAAGGGTCTTGAAGACTAAATTTTAAAACTATATTAAAAACCATTTAGTTTTAATTTCATATTCTTAAAGAGTTCTTCAAGGCAACCTTAAATTTATGTATTAAAACGTTTTGCATTTAAAATAAAATTGCAGCAGACTAAATTGCCTTGAGAATCATTATAATTATTCCTAAAAGGGTTTTATTTTGTTTTAAAGTCGGACAACTTTATGCGTGAAATAGTTAAAACAACGGCAAGTCTCTAATGGGGCAAAGTTGTAATATTTTAAACGTAACGCATATAAAGCTGATCAAAAATAATATTCAAATGCAAACTATTCTGGTAAAAATTACCAACGGATGGCACTTTTCTGACAAAATATAATAAAATACTTCTACATAACTCGAGCGCCACCAATATAATGTTTTTTTTATTATCTAAACATTTTTTTAAAAATACCGTAAATTTTTATTTTGCATCTAAACATCCAAATGCATTTTTTTTATTAAATTGCATGTTTGGACACACCGTCCTTCAGTTATTTAAGAGGATGTAAAGCGCATATATTTCAATAATATTTTTTTCTTTGGCTATTGAAAATATCCATTATGGCGGGTCTGTATCTTGTATAAAAAATGGCGTGGTCTAGATAAAAACTGATTGCAAGTTAATAGAACATTTTAAATCTTACAAGACTTAAAATAGCGTTTTATTTACCACTTTAAGTACAATTACTCTCCCAGACATTTATTTACTCTTCCTTTTAAAACTGAGTTGCTTTAATATGTTCAAACTCGTGGCCTTATTGATTTAAAGGGATCTGGCGGGCGCATGAAATCCTAACCTTAAAATTGTGCCGGTTTTGTGATTGCTGGATTTAGTGACTTCGTTTTAATTTAAAATACTTGTCACTAATATTTTCCATTTTAAATATGTCTTCTAATTTTCATTCATGCATAAAGTAGGTACACGGACTGCACTGGTTCACTAAATCAGCAATCAGTTTATTGAGCAGATGGCGTGTTTTCTCCGATTATGGAGGGGGTAGAATTAGTTTTAATAAAGTCATCAAAAATCCCACAGGCATTTCTTTTAATCCAATTTACTAAATTAAAACCTTTGAACTTTAAAATATTCTTAATTTACTCTTTAAAAAGTAAAAACTATGTTTTAGGATTTAATGTGGAATTTCATTGAGCATATAGGCTTAAGATAAAATAGTTTTCTTAATGGGTTTTAATGACTACACCAAGAATACTCCATAAAACTACATTAAAACCATTTGTTCCAAAATGGACTGTTTTAAAACCAACTTGCTATTTAATTCTTTAGAAAGGCAAATTAGATTTAAAATAGCCAATGTCAAGAGTATTATAAAACTAGTATAAGATCAATAGGGCATTAGGAGCAAACAGTTTTTTTATTTTAATTTAAAGAGTGCATTAAATCCTTTGCATAAGAATCAGTGGTCTTTAAGAACTTTTAGTTTATCTTAAGGTAATTTTAAAACCACTGTCATTTTATTGAACATGTTAAAGCACTTTTAAAACCTAAATAAATCAAAAGTATCTTAGAGTTGTTACTTGGGCTATGATATTCGACGTTTAATAACTCAAAAACGGTATATGGTAGGGGTAACATATGGTATATTTTTGAAATCAGGAACAAAGAATAATTCCAAAAATTTAATAATATACAGGAAATCCCATTTAAAAAAAATATTTTTGTATGCCCTGAAATCAGCACGCTACTGTCCTTTTGATAGCATTTTAACAAAATTCTGTCATAACCACACAACTTTTATTTAAAACTTTTTTTTTCTGTAGGCAATAATAACGATGATAAGGGGTGGGTAATTTATAATGAATAACCTTGTATATACAGAAAACATATTTTCTCGCGTTCCATTTGAAATTATTCAAACAAAACAGTTCATTTTTATTTTAGAATGAAGAAAGTGCTGTACGGGTTTAAAGATAAAAGAAGAAAAATGCTGTTAAGAATTTGAAGAGAATTAATGCGAATTACAAAAAAAATTAAGGGGCTAAAAATTTTGGAAAAATTTGGGGCTATTGCTTAATATATTTTTAAAAAATTTAAATTCACTTTTCAAAGAATCAAATTTTCTTAATTTTAGTTTTCTTACGTCATATTTTCTTACTTTTTATATCATCCGTATATCATACATGAAATTTGATATTACTAAAATGGGTGTAGTAACCAAAAAAGTTTCCCATATGGCGCGTCATTTTTGTCTGCTTGAGTATATGTAACCACTAATCATTTATCCTGTATAGACGAATGGAGAGCTAATGGTCCACTGAAACATCTCTGCTTGGAAATTTGAGAAAAGATCATGTTTTTTACTCCATTTCTTATTTTAATTCATATTTTAGCAACCAGTAAATATCCGAATACATGGAAAACAACTATAATGTTTCCAATTCATAAAACCGGGGATCTCTCCCTTATATAACTATAAACCTAGATCAATTCTTCGTAATTTTGGCAATATCTTAGAGATTATTATTTATAACAATATTTATTCCTAACTTAATGGACCAATAACTCCGTATCAACATGATTTAATGGAAAAAAGGGCGATCGTTTCCAACTTAACCATTACACAATCTTCGGCATTCTTGAATCACAAGGTCATATAGATGTCATATATGTACATATATCGATATACAAAATAAACGTTTTATAAATTAACTTTTGCCACAAACTAATAGACATGTAAGTCATTCCATATGAAATCGTCTAAAAAAAAAAAATTTTTTGTTGCTCCACTATTTTAGATTTTGCTTGAACTTTTTGAAAATCTTCTTTAGAGTTCCAAAGACGGAAATCCACCGTCATTTAATTTTCGCATGCGTCAATTCCCGCCTGCCCGAAATAAAGCATTTAAAAAACGTCATTTTTATGCTTTAATATTTTTAGCTTTGTAAATTTTTCTATTAAAGATATCTACACGTTCAAGATGGCATTTCAAAGCTAAAAGATAGTAGTTTTTGTGCAAAGAATATAAATTCACACAATTAATACCCCCGAAAAATAACACAGTGCTGAAAATACGTGTATTTTACTGATTTTTCGTGATTTTTAACCGACTCCAGTGTCCCGACTGTTGAATGCAAACAGCTAATATTTCTCAGAGATCAAGTGCATATATCGTTCTTTGGAACCCTAAAGAAGATACTCACAAAGATTGAGCATAATTTAAAATAAGCTGGCTTTACCGATTAGACGATTTTATATGGAATGACTCATGTGCAATTTGATTTTCACAGATCATAATTTCTTTTGGTGGATACTAATTTTGTTTTTAATAGTAATTTATTGAATTAATAACAGAGTTTGTCTAATGCGTTGAACATTGTACATGTTCTGTGTATGCAAATTGTAACGGTCCATTTTTAGATATAATTAACTTGCGTTTTATTTAATGCTGATTGCATAATTTGGTTTGAGGTCAACCTTAAAAATTCTAGAACCGACCTAACTAAATTGTAAATCTTTGATAATATAAGCGACCACTAGACCTTTAGTGCACCAGCGCGAACACTGCGGTGTGGGGACAAAGGGGGAACGCTTGTACCAAGACGCGAGGACTCTCTGCCGAGCCACGGCCGAGTGTGGACCTATGTTTCTGTTGTGTGAAGTACGTTACGTTACCTTAGTTGGGAGACAAGACCTGTGCATCGAAACAGTTAGGTGTGTTTTTGTGCGTTGCTTTTATGGGCACTACATTATAGATTGTGTCTGGTTGAGATGTTAGGGTTAAGAAATTACGAGGCATGTAACCTAAGAAAGCTATGTGAGATGGTAAGGTTATTTTCCTTCCAATTATTATTAAAATAGGTACCTATTAAGTATTAACCAGCCGGCTTCGTTTTGAGTGCGAGCTGAAAATTTGAAAACTAAAATTTGCATCAACAGGCTGATTTGCCGATCTATCTAGAGATGGAGATAGCCCCTAGAGTTTTAATTTTGCTCTTGAACTGTGTGAGACAATGTTATGAAAAGTAACCGTTCTTTCCCCCTTTCAACGGCACTAGTGCGTGTAGTTTTTTAGACGTTTAAAAATATGTAATTCTTTTAGACTTGTATAATTACAAAAATGAAAAAAGAAAGGCGGGTGGCGCCCTACACAAACTCCTTGAGTGGATTTAAAATAGGATTTCTGTGGTTTTAGTTTTAAGTTATTGAAGAGTTTATTACTTGTTACCACGCCCTGAATGAGCCTTTTTTGTATAATAAATTATGAATATATGTATTTTTTTATCTTGTTGTTTCATTTGAGAACTACAGTAAAGTTAATTAAAATTGCGAGGGCAAAACCCCCTCGTTATAAAATTAGTTACTGAGTATTCTTACAAAAAATTCTATGTTGTGTTCAACCCTCGAAAATATTGTCTTTATAGACATATGCATTAAGGGCCAAGTTCCAGTGTGATTTGTAGGCAACCAATGTATCATGACAGTAGTATGTAGGTTGCTTAATTATGTCATGTCACAACTATTCGTAATAGAGTCCATTGAGTTTTCTGCAGCAAATATTAGATTACTATGATATTGTGTTGGAAATTGGGTAAGTTTTAAGAATGTTAACAATTTCAAGTTAGTTTGTCATTTATAAGAAGTAAACGTATGTATGCATGTATAATCTGGTCACCCATTTATCAAAACTCTACAGGGAAGGTTGAATGTGTTCAAAAAAATGTCTCAAACATAAGTTTTTTAAGTATATTAGCCAGTACTACTCTGAGAGAGGTTTTGATCACAGTATGTTATTGAATACATTTAATTTATTCCCTTAAATTTAGAAGAAACTGTTCAGCCATACAATTACTATATAACGTCCATATGGTAAAATGAAACTATATTGAGTAGGTTATTTATTTTTTTATGTAGAGGTAATTTTTTTTATGAACAGTGGTGAGAGGTATGAAACTTCTCATATGGTCTGAATGCTACTATCCGACCGACATCCTAGATGTCTCTGTGGCGGATAGCGACTTGCATCATAGCAAGTACCAAGAGCGGCGACCCCTAGCCCAGGTGGACTAAACTAATGTTATTAAATATGATTTGAAGGAAACAACTACTCAGTGGGCAAATACCCCAACCTGCATTGAATTACACCTTCAAATCATGATAGATCGATAGCCAATATCATTTGTCAATTCCTAACCAGACATAGATCGATTTCGAACTTATTTGTTCTCTTCAGTATGCCATAGGTTATGGAACAGACAAATGATAGTGGCCAACCTGCTAGTTATATACTAACTATGGTGAAGTGAATAGTGGTGAGAGGTATGAAACTTCTCATATGGTCTGAATGCTACTATCCGACCGACATCCTAGATGTCTGTGGCGGATAGTGACTTGCATCACAGCAAGTACCGAGAGCGGCGACCCCTAGCCCAGGTGGACTAAACTAATGTTATTAAATATGATTTGAAGGAAACAACTACTCAGCGGGCAAATACCCCAACCTGCATTGAATTACACCTTCAAATCATGATAGATCGATAGCCATTATCATTTGTCAATTCCTAACCAGACATAGATCGATTTCGAACTTATTTGTTCTCTTCAGTATGCCATAGGTTATGGAACAGACAAATGATAGTGGCCAACCTGCTAGTTATATACTAACTATGGTGAAGTGAATAGTGGTGAGAGGTATGAAACTTCTCATATGGTCTGAATGCTAGAAGTTTCATACCTCTCACCACGATTCACTTCACCATAGTTAGTATATAACTAGCAGGTTGGCCACTATCATTTGTCTGTTCCATAACTTATGGCATACTGAAGAGAACAAATAAGTTCGAAATCGATCTATGTCTGGTTAGGAATTGACAAATGATATTGGCTATCGATCTATCATGATTTGAAGGTGTAATTCAATGCAGGTTGGGGTATTTGCCCGCTGAGTAGTTGTTTCCTTCAAATCATATTTAATAATTTTTTTTATGGTATCATTTCCTATATTTTCTGTAATTGAGTGTAAAACTGTGAAAATAAATGCAATCATTATTATTATTACAATAATTCATCGACTTTCGTCACTTGAGACTTGAAGAAGCAATTAAGTAAGTAACTGCCTGACGTCTTTCCTTATTCATGTCAAAAAGGCATAAAATAATTCAGTAGAAATGCTTCTAACTTTACGTTGGCTTTAAAAACGATTCTTATTGTGTGTCTGTATAATAAAAGTATCTTAGCATATCCCATAAACTTAATGTGTTTTCCTGGTGAATCCCTGCCTTTCCTATTTACAATCTGAGCATGAACATAACAACATTTCCGCCTGAGTGAATACCACTTACGCATTCAAACAAATTATTAGTAACTAGACAAGACTTTTAAAATATTTTATAAACTGCAAAAAATTTTACCTCAATCTGTAGGAAAAAATTTGTAGTTGGTAAAAAATTCTTAAATGTTTCAGGAATTAAGTTAAAAAATATTTCTACTGAATACAAGAACCCATTATTCAATTCAGATACGTAAAAATAACCATTAGAAATAGTATTAAAAGCCGATCTGTGGCAATGCATGTATTTCTAAGTGAACATTTCGTTTGTTTGACTCGATATCCTGGCTATATTTTTAAACTCTCCCAGTTAGCTTATTTTTTAATTAAAATTTACTCCTTGTTTTACCTCAGAAGAAATTAATGATTATAAACCGAAAAAAAATTCTCATTTATTATAACACACCCATAAAAACACATACTATTTTTATTTTTCAATTCACTATCCAAACAAATACCAATAACATTAACAAAAGTAACACGAAAATTAATATTAATAACAAAAAAAAATAAAAACATTTCAACACAATATTAGAGCAAGTGCTCAAACCGCTAATCATTAAAGGTTTGTCAGTGCCCTAATCTATGAAAAACGTATGTACATTTTGAATAATTTCAAGGGCAATTAAAGGCATTTCCAGCTCAATTCTTTTCCTGAGTTCACCCAAATCGCAAGTCGGTTTTGGTAAACACGACTTTTGAGATGCATCCATAGGAAACAATCTCAAGGTATTAGGTCTGAGGACCTTGCCGGCTATTCAATAGGCCGTAGCCGACCAATCCATCGATCAGCATTGGGTCTTTCATGGTTTGGGCTACTCTTTACCAACTTAAGGAGTGCAAATACTGTTGACCAGCTATGTTTTTCACGAAAAAGTAAGGCGCAATAATACGATTTCTAAGTACTACAGTTCAAACATTGAAGTTTTGTGGATATTGTGTATGTTTCTTCTGCAGTGGGGATTTTCCTTTACCCAATATCTACAATTGTGTGTCGATTCACTATGTCATTTCAAGTAAAAGTTGATTCATCTAAGAATAAAATAATTATTTAAAACCTGCCATCAAATCTTGTAATTGTTCACAAAACTTCGTACCTCGATCGTCGCCATCTTCATTAAGCTCGTATACGAGACTTACTTTATACAGATGACATTTTTCTCTATGTAATATATTCCATACTCCCTTATCACTCATATCCACATTAAATGCCAAGTGTCGGACTGAAGTGTGGGATTGCTCTTATAAAGTTAAAATAACATCAATTGCCTATTTTCCTCAATTTTTGAAGACCAGTTTTTTTGAGATCTCGCACATATCCTTCTTCTTTGAACTTTTTTCAATTTGACTCACAGTGGATTGTCTGATAAGTAGAGTTGGCAAGTGGTGCGACTATTCAGTGGTGCAACAGCACGTAGATAGATATCTGGTGAGGCAATGACCGACTGGCAGACAAATCGGAGCGAGCCATTGTTGTATGTCGTAAGGTTTACACGTTTCCTCTCCGTTGTATTTTATGTTGTTGTATTTTTGATAATTTTATTTGTTGTATTTTATTGTTGATATTAAGTTAATAATAAAATATGTCATATGTACGCAAGGCCATACGCTAACAAAGTGAATAAATTTATCAGTGAATTCCCGGATTTATACTTTTTAATTACTTTTTAACCGGTGTTTAGGAATGCGAAATGATTTTTTTAAGATAATCGCATATTCCTTAATAGTTTGAATGAATTCTAGCAACTAGTGTAGGGGTGGAAACCAAAAAAATAATTTTCATGTGAGAAGTTGTGTAATTAAAAATGAAAATCGATCTATCTGAGGGCTTTTTGAAAATTGGCTGTTCAAGAATTATTGAATTTAATCCATACTTTCTACACACACTGTACAATGACCAGTTGGTGAAAATGTTATTTGCTTCGAATAACTACCGAATCCCACAACAACATTTGAACAATCAACGTGCATCCATCGGGTGTGATGACGTCATAACTCCATACGCAGATATATCAATCACAATCAATCATATGTTTTCCCCCTCATTGGCTAAGCTTTCAGTTATTGTTGGTAGCTTTGGACAAAATATTTCAAGTGTAAGGCAACACGAAACGATTCTTTACTTCTATTTTATGAATAAATAATATTTGAACTTGTGGCTACATCGTCAATTACGTTCTGGAAATGTACCTGTAAAAGGAAGATATTTAATTAAAACTGACTATGCTATTATATGGCGGAGGAGCCGATGGTAGCAGAGCGCTTTCGAAGGGAATGCTTTTGCATCTTCGTCGTATAAATTAAGATTTTGGAGATTAATTACCAAAGCTTTATGGCTAAGGGTATCTGGGAACACACAAACTTATTTTAGAAAATATGTGGTTGTGTGTGTGTAGTTATGAAGAACTTTATGAGTTCTGATAGAGTTTCACAGGAAATAAAAATAGTGAATTCCAATTTATTAAATAAATTGGAATCTACTATATTTATTGCCTGTGAAACTCGATCAGAACTCATAAAGTTCTTTATTATTACACACAGTTTAGTTGTGACAAAGTGTCAAATGCCTTGGTCTAGAAATATCGTCAATCCCTTTTTGTTTTTGTTAACATTTGTTTACTGCATGAACGCAAAGATTGAAAAGAATCAAAGAACTGTTTACTTATCCAACTTTGACTGTTTTGGCATTCCCCTTTATTTTTCTCAACATTGAAATAGTAACCGTAGTAGTTTCTGTAAGCCAAACCAATGGATTTAAAATATCGTAATGTCAAAAGTCGGAAGTCGTTTATATTATGTAACTGATTCAATAACATTTAAAATGCGAACGTGAAGTTTCACAACGAATTTAAGTTTTTAGTTAGGTTATGTTGATTTTTTAGTCAAGTTCTTAAAAAATATGTAACTTAGTGAAAATTTACATTCTGGCACGTGGCAGTAGCAATGGCGGTTCGTGTGTCAAGAGATAGGGAGGTCAATTAGAAAAGTTTACTGTATTACCTACCTTTTAAAGTGATTTAAATTCCAAGTCGATCCTCCGGTCTTTTTGAGATGCAAAGTGGTCAATTACTTTTTCATTAAAGTCTTTTATCTTCTTTATTAATGCCCTTTCTATGGTAAGCATAGCTAATGAAGATAACCTTTCCTGACCCATGGTATTTCTTAAAAATGTCTTTATTCTTTTTAAGGTGGAAATACAACGTTCTCTTTCGACGGTAGTCATAGGGAGAGTACACAAGATTTTTAACAGTTTGACACTTTCAGAAAAAGTATTGCACAAATTATTGTTAATAAAAAGCTGTAACAAAGCAACTGCACCTTCACTATTGGAAAAATCTTTTCGGCTATATAATACTTCTAATTCAGTTTTAAGTTTCAAATGATTTATGACTGGATACTCCGTTTTAACTAAATTAAACATATCTTGAGGAAAGCGTTTTTTTATAAACTTTAAATCTATCTGCGTGAACTAACTGAGACACTGCTAAATGATTACTGAAGCCAAACCTGCCTTTGATCTCAGATGTAATTATATCACAAACTTCTAATGAAATTCTCCTTTTTGATTCTTCCGTTTTACATCTCTGGGCAGTCTGCATGGATGTCTCCTCCAAATAGTTATTCAAAATTTTATTTCTGATGTCTTCAATTTTACTATTAAAAACGCCAATACACTTATTTACTGTTATGACATCGATATTACATTTTTGTAATTGACTGAACAATATATCACAATGAAGCATAACTAAATGAAAAAAATTTAACCAGTAAAGAAAATGTTCATTTTGTAAGTAGTTTTTTAAACTAATAGCTTGGTTTAAAGTGTTGTTTCCTGATTCATTATCAATGATTTTTTTCTAAACAATCTAATAATTCTGTTCGATAGGTATAAACAGTCTCTATGCACTTTGTATTAAAATTCCATCGTGTTGGAGCCGCTTTAGTTAATCTCACCTTAACAACATTATCTAACACGGCTGTTCTTTTTGGCGATTTTCCAAAGAATGAAGAAAATCTATGTAAATTAGCAAAAAAAATTTTTATGCTTTTATCCTGACTTGATGCTTTTTGTAAAATTAAATTTAGTTCTTTTTTTCTTATCAAGAGATGTTTGCTTTATCGTCATATTATGTTTTGGACGGCCACCATCTTTGAATTTCACTAGGTCTTCATAGCCCAACTTATCTCCATCTTTCATATATTTTGTACAACACTCATATTTAATAGTAAACACCAAAAACACTGTTTTACTTAATTTCACGACAAGTAGAGATTTACTAATAAAATGTTCACAGATAAAAACATTAAAAACAACGCGACAGAATTTACCGACCAACGCGTACCTAGTCAACATTAAGACTGCTCCAGTGAACTTCGTGCGTTACCGTTTCCGTATAATGTGTCAGGGACATTATCCCCGCCAGTGGTTTCTGTCTCTTTTGCTTTCTGACAATTCGCGCATGTCTATTTCACTTTAAGTCGTTGTAAATTCGGTCCGTAGCTAGCTTTGAGGACACAAGTTGTGGATTGACCCAAGATTTTTAAATTCTATAAATGAATAATGTAATGAATATGAATGTGTAGAGGCTCAGTGCTTGGCGGGGATACGAAATCCTGCGATCTAGATATTTGAATAGTGTTGTGCATAGAATGAACTAGAAACTTTAATATATTTTTTAAGAATATTAAAAATATATATATATTATATATTTTTAAACTTCAGAAAATGAATAGCTCTATTTTTTTTATTTGTATGTAGGAGGTCATTGACCAAATGACCCTATAGAGGAACCGCCAGTGGGCAGTAGTGCCACAATAACTAGGTGAATCACTAAATCGCACAGAGTTGTTGAGTGACGCAGGGCTTTTAACATGTAACTCACGTAGGAATAAAACAGCCCAATTAGAACTATATGTACTTACCGAAATCCTACACCAAACAATGTATAATTAAATAATGTTCTAGTACTGAGTCAGGTATTTTCAAGTAAACAATTAAAACATAACCCCGAGGCTCCGAAATACACCTATATACCCACAGTTAGGAAGGATCGCCAGATTGCCGACAAACTGAGCGTTCAAGAACAACCAAACAACGACAATGCAGGACGGGGTAGGTGTTTGTTTACAGACTAGGCTAAATTTATCATGCACCCTTATGATAGACGTCTTATTGTGTGTAGGATTCTAGATAAACTTTACAATGAAGCCTAAATGGATTCACGTTAATTGGAGGTGCTGTCACGGTTTCGGTAGGCAGAATTACGAATGACAGCATCGAAATAATGGTATTGATTGGGAAATTAATGACAGTGATTTCACACAAGGTGAATAGATGTAATTATACGTATACAGGGTTCGTCATTGAAAACGAAAGAGACGGGTTTGCGAGTAATTCAAATAGATTTTCAAAAGACATCTTTTGCAATAAAACTCTCTGCAAATCGCTTCATCCATTAGCGATGTGACAACAACCTATAAAATTTTAAATTGCACAATATCTTCTTATTTTATAAATTGTTGTCTCGAACAGGGCTACTTTCCGTCGTTATGGAAAGATGCAATTGTTTGTTCGATACCTAAAATAACGAATCCTTTATCTATGAAAGATTACCTTACAATCAGTTCTCTCAAAACTTTTGAAAAGAATTGTTTGTGATCAGATAAATCCTTATCTCTTGTTGCATAACATATCTTTTACATCAATCGGGATTTCGTATAGTACATAGCAACACTACAGCTTTTTTTTAATCTTAGTGACGACATCCTTCATGCACTAGATTGTAACATGGCAGTGACTCTAGTGTCAATGTGTTTGACTACATACTTCTTTGTACAAAATAGAATTATTATGGGTTTGATGAAATATCACTACGGTTTTTTAAATTCTTATTTGTGTGAACGTCGTCATAGTGTATCAGTTTCAGAAAAAATATCTGACCCTAAAATAATAATATCAGGTGTTCCCCAAGGGTCTATTTTTGGGCCACTTCTGTTTCTTGTATATACCTCGGACATATTTAACGATATAACTAGTTTACTTTTTTATTTTAGTAAAGACCGTTTATGTGTTCTACTCGTATGTTGTATTTTATTAAACCTATGTTTTGTACCAGTTCTCGTTTGTTCAATTTATTACTAATTATGAACAAAAAAAACCCAATTTAACTAGTCCTTCAGATGCTAATAAAAGTTAGCGAAACGTCGACTAAATTAAAAAAAGGAATTTTTTCTGTTTTTGATTGACCTATTCCCACCAAGTTGTAATTTTTTTTTCGGATTATCAGATGCCGGACAGTCCTCCCGTGGCCTCCGACGCCTCACGGTAGTCGCGCCGGTACATTAACTACGGCCACTCCCCACATCTTGCAGTGTCAGTGACTGTAGATACCAGAATTGTGTGCCCTAAGCAGACAGAGAGAACCTAGAATGACCGCCTTCTGCATTTAGCCTGCCAGCCACTCGGCTGATTTTTGGCAGGCCGGTATGATCTTCAGTTCCGAGAGCAGCGTGGGCTTTATGCCTCCGAGAACACTGATTATTAGGACGACCATTTTTACAGAGTAGCCGGGGTACAGCACTTGGAGCTCGTACCGGAGATCGCGATATTTGGTCCGTTTCTCCTCCTTCAAGGTGATGTTTTTCTCCGCGTGCCGAGAACTCGGTGACATACATTACCTTGAGTTGATGGTCGAAGAGCACTGTGTCAGGCTTGTTGGCTTGGAATAGCCTGGCCGTCGGGAACGAGTAGTTCCAGTAAATCCGACAACAGACTCAATATCTCCCGGGACGTAAGGCAGCACTGATGTCTGGTCTACCCCATACGAGTGCCTTAAAAGATAGTATAGCACTCGTAGCGCCGCGTTATGTCGGTGGATGTAGGCCGAAATTGCATTTATATGGGGCATGCAGAGATGAAGTGCAGTTAATGTCAGGAACCTCTACCTCCGTTCATTTTAAACTTACCACCTTCTAAACGAGGGGAAAACACTAATCTAAATAAAAGTATACTAAACAGATTATTTATTTAAAAAACAATGGTTATAAGACACGTAAAAATTGTCCTTTGCAAATTTAAACAAAAACACAGTTGTCCATGTCATAATACAGACCTGTTACTGAATATCAACATCCTGTCCCATATCACTTAGTATCTGATCTAAAAGTTGCCTTTGTATATTTCAAAAATTACTATTCAATTTGTATATGCTCGAAATAATGATAGCGTTTTATTCTTCAGTAGAAGTCATTAGAAAAGTAACAAATAGTAGGGTTTTTCAGTGATCAGTCTGTGATAGAAACAGATGATCCTGACGTTAGGTCACTCAGTCTCAGCCCTCTTGATTGTTTATAGGGTCATATAAGTGATTTACTTTATAGAAAGGAAATTTAATCAATCGACAAAGCACTATCACATTATAATAAAGTTTGCTTTTAGAAGGTATGAGCTGAAGTAAATATTATGGTAGACCCAACCCAGATATCCAAAGTGTCCAGATTTTTCGCAATAATTGCTAATTAAATCGTGACTTCATTGAGATTTTTTAGGCGGCGTTTTTCATAAAATTTTTTCTTTCTTTGAAATTATTTTCTGTTGTAATAACATAATAAAATTAGCTTGAAGAAATTTAATTCGTGTGCGATAGGATCAGACCGTTTTTCAATTTTAATGGGTCTTGTAGGTTCCTTAAAAGTGGAATTCAATAAGAATTTTCATTAACAAAATTGAATTTAACTTCCTCGAAACGTATAAATTTTAATTAAAAAAACAAACTGCCTCGACATAAAAATAAAATATTTATTTTCTCTTTGGAGCAGAGTTAAAAAGTGCGTTTATAAGGCAAAAATACAAAGCACAAAGAGCTGAAATTTTCCCGGCTAAAATAGACATGTCATTCAATTTTAATAGCCTGCTTTCATTTTTTATATATAATGTACACAAAGAACTCGAGTTTTTTGTTCAAATAAGAAATTCAAGAGCATTTCGGTGTATTGTTTTTTCACACAAAGCATTTTTCCTTTTTAACACACAAAAAGAACGAGGTATCTTAATATAATCTCCAACAAATATTAGCGCAAGGAGCAAAGTTGACTTCCGTTTATGCATGGAAATGGAAAACATCATTTTGTTACCAAAATCTAATGACTATTGTCTCAACGTTATTTGTGGCATTTTCTAAATTTTTCTTTTTCTTTTTTGGGACTTCTATCATATGAATAATTCTTTGTTATTTAAAAAATATAGTTAATTATCCAGTATGTTGCTGGAAGAAAAAACCCCTGCGCTTGTGACTTTACGTCAAAAAATTAGTCAGAGGGTGTTTTTTGACAAATAATATGAGACACAAAAATAATAATACAATATACATATAAATATACTGGAAAAAGAACTAGAAACGCAAAACTACGTGAATTTACTGAGTGAAAAGGGATTGTTTCCACAAATTAATAAACCAACAAGAGTAGAAAATGAATCATGTTCATGTATAGATCACATATTTTTGAATTTTAATGAAGAGGCGCTCCGTAGTTTGCCGGTTATTTTAAAGACAGCCACCACAGATCATTATGCAACAATTTTGAGTTTGGTAGAAAATAAAAAAATGAGTAAAAAAAATAGAGTTTAACAGTTACAATCAGTATGAAAAAGTCAACTACAATAAATTGGTAAAATTGTTGGAGAGAGAAACATGGCACGATGTTACTAATGAAAATGAAGTTGAAACAACAATTAATAAATTTATTATAAAATTTAAATATCTAAAAAAACTGTTGCACAATATGTCATTATAAAAACCCAAATAATATCAAAAAACTTAAACCATGGATAACCGAGGGTATTGTTACATCTATGAAAGAAAGGGATAGATTAAAACAGCTTTTATTAAAACAGCCAAATAATATGCAACTAAAAAATAGATATAAAACTTATAGAAATACCGTTACAAAGTTAATAAAGCAAACTAAAAATAACTACTACAGACAAAAAATTGGAGAGGCAAAAAGTGATGTGAAAAAAGTATGGAATATTATAAAAGAATCTACTAATGAAACACGATCACAAAGAAACATAACACAGATAAAAAATAAAAATGGTAATATAATATCAGATGACATACAAATATGTAATCGTTTTAGTGATCATTTGTCTGAGATTGGATGTAAAATGGCACAAGATATCATAAATACAAATAAAAATGCAGAAATAAAAAGTGATCAGTATGAAGGGAGCAGACAAGAACTTTCAAATTCCCTATTCTTATATCCATTTTCAGAAAATGAAATACTGAACAGTATTAATAGTTTAAAAAATCACAGTGCTCCTGGACTGGATAATATTACTGTTAATGATATAAATAAAACTAGTAATTTTTTAATTGACCCTCTACAACATATTATTAACTTAATATTTCAAAGTGGTAAATTCTCAGACAGTCTAAAACGGAGTAAAATTAAACCAATTTATAAATCTGGTCATGTACTTGACGTAACAAATTACCGTCCTATTTCTCTTATCAGTAACGTTGCTAAAATAATAGAAAAATGCCTAAAAATCAGACTTCTAGATCACCTAAAGAAATATTACATTATCATGCCAACCCAATTTGGATTTAGAGAAAATTTTTCCACAACAGACGCTACTTATTGTTTAACACATGATATTCATGGTGCCTTAAACTGTGGTCAGAGACCTTTAGTAGCCTTTCTTGACCTTGCAAAGGCTTTTGATACAGTATCTCACCCTAAATTACTGGAAAAGCTTAACAGCTATGGCATTCGAGGTATAAGTAATGAGTTATTTAAGAATTATTTGTCAAATAGATATCAAATTGTAACAAATAATGACAAAATTAGTGAGGAAAAACTGATTAAATACGGAATTCCTCAAAGAACAGTAATAGGACCAATTATATTTCAAATATATATAAACGAAATGCTAAAATTAAAAATTCCTGGAAAATTCATTGCATATGCTGACGACACAGCTTTATTTTTCTCTGGTTCAAATTGGAATGAAGTTACAAAGAAGGCTGAGATAGGCTTACATTTAGTAAAAAACTGGCTTAAATTAAATTTATTAACTCTAAATAAAAGTAAAACTAAATTTTTAACATTTTCTTTAAATACAACGAATAAAGCCAATATAAGGAAGCTGATTTATCATGAATGTCATAATATAGATAATTGTAACTGCACTGACTTCATAGAATCGGTAGAACACATAAAATATTTAGGGTTGTACATCGATGAGTATTTGAAATGGGATGTGCATGTTGAAAAAATAACCGCTGAACTGAGAACACTACTTCATAAATTTTACAGGCTTAAACACATACTAAATTTAAAAAGTATTGTGAATATGTATAAGTCTCTAGTTGAATCAATTATTAATTATGGAATTGAGCTTTGGGGGGTACATATAAAACAAATTTAAATAGTTTGGAAACTGTTCAAAAATATATAATCAAAATAATATTTAAAAAACCAAAATTATATCCTACGCGCTTACTTTTTATGGAATCAAATTTATTAGATATTGCAGGGTTATATATAATATCTGTACTCGGATTTATAAAAAAAAATAGTAAAATTAAAAATACACTCTATCATAGTTATAACACTCGATCAGTAACAAATGAAAATTGCACAATTCCAAAACCAAACAATACACTATTTCTAAAATGTATAGACTATACTGGCATTAAATTATTTAACCTACTACCAAATACTATTAAGCAAAACCAAAATTTAAAGAAATATAAAAAACAAAGTTCAATATACGTATGTCAAAATATAGATTTATTTAAAAAGATTTTAAAGTAGTATTTTTCTATATTATTGTTATCTCTCCTCCTTTATTGAACTTAAAAGTAGTGGAACAGCATATTACTTAACTCAATTATTATCCATGTAGGATTGTTTGAAGGTAACTATTAAAAGAAAAAATAAATAAATAAAATAAAATATACAATTATGTAAATTCAATAGTTGCACACAAGTTCTCTGAACAATTAGAGCAAGCTTGAAACAGTGGAGATGCTTTTAATAGGTTAGTTCAAGGAATGGACGGATGAAATGTTTCAGGAGAATGCGAAACTAAGTTTGGTACATTAAAGTCAAGGTGCTGGAGAATTTGTGGACAATCAAAATCATATTTAATTAACTTGTACAGAAAAATGATAGAGTGCATGGATTTTCTTTCCTTCAGTGACACAAAATTATATAAATTTAAAAGCAAATCATGTGGAAAGCCAATATCCAGGTAAATTCCATTACCCTTAAAATACATATACTTGAGTAATTTACGTTGAATTTTTTTGGATACTGTCAATATATGAAGAATATGTTGGACACCATAATATGGAGGCATATTCCAGGTATGAACTTATGGATGCCTTATACAAGAATATCACCGTGCTAGAGTCAGCAAAATCTACTATTTCTTATTTCATCTCCAAGATTTTTATGGTCTACTTTTAGTGTCACGTTAACATGTTCATTAAAAAACAGTTTGTTATCAAATATAATTCCAGGATCTTTTATAAAGCAGGGACGAGCCAAGCACACATTGTCTATTTGATAAGCAAAGATTAGAGGATTTAGTTGCCTACTAAATAACATCACATTGCATTTCTTAATGTTATGAGGTAGATTATTGGTAATACACCAATAATTAACTTGTTTTAATACATCCTGTAGCCAAGAGCAGTCATCATACGAGTCAATTTTGAATAAAATTTCATGTCTTCAAATGTATGTTATTTGAAGACCGATATTGAGAGAGAATGTTATGTCATCTAAACACGTATTAAATAAAAGGGGCCCAAGGATGGAACCTTGCGGAACTCCTGACAGTACATCTATATTGTTATACCCATAGCCATGATATTGCACCTATTGTATTCTCTTGGAGAGATAAGATCTAAACAAATTTATGACAGCGGTTTACTAAAATTGTAAGGTCTAGTCGATCTAAGGCCTTGGAGAAATTCGA
The DNA here is from genome assembly GCA_029963845.1 of Rhamnusium bicolor. Taxonomy (NCBI): domain Eukaryota; kingdom Metazoa; phylum Arthropoda; class Insecta; order Coleoptera; family Cerambycidae; genus Rhamnusium; species Rhamnusium bicolor. The sequence continues at coordinate 18,589 of JANEYF010005553.1, read as the reverse complement.
ATAAATAACATCAACTTGGCCTTGATTATCTAAGATGTCTGAGATGTATTGCGTTATGCATTTTCTTCATTTTAAGCAAGATATTACGTTGAAAAATTATTGCTGAGGTGCACCTAGCTGAGATTTTGTAAATATAGCGTTTTGAAACCATTTCTACCTGTTATATTATACTGATATATGAATTTCATTTAGTGCAGGATCTATGGATCTGTTACATTTTGAACAAACTAGACTACATAGTTTTATCTGTAATTCAGTAATGTAGGAACACGGCTTTTAATAAATTAAACATGACGTTGCAGTACAACCCAAGCCAGTGCATCAAATATTGATCTAACGAGCTTATCTCTTAGTTTTGGAAAATCGATGTTTATTACGGGGTATCCTATTTTCCATTAAAGTGATTTGACCTTTCCCAGACACTTTATCTGAAGCTATATCAGCAAAACTAACGACTCTCCCGTTTGATCTGATATATCCATTTCTTCATAGTTTTTCATCGTTTATGATATAATTAGATACTATCTACGGACGTGGGAGGCGTGCATATTATTAGATCCGGCGGTTTAGGGCAAAATATTCCAGAATTTTTAAATAATTATTTTTCTTCATAAACAAGACAAGTCGACTGAGTTATATAAATTCATCGCATCTATATGTTCACTAAAAACATATTATCAGTAGATCAGCATGGCTTTGTATCCAACAGATCAACTACTACGAACTTCGTAATATTCAGGCAAACAGTTTCTAATATTCTAGATGAACGAGGACAGGTAGATGTTTTGTACACCGATTTTACCAAAGCCTTTGATCGCATCGACCATCAATTACTCTTACAGAAATGAGCAAAGTATGGATTTAATTTAACTATTAAATTACTTTCAATCATATTTAACAGGCAGACAACAATTTAAATTTTACAATATATATAAATCGTCAATATACTTAGCCACTTCCGGAGTGCCGCAAGGTTCTAAACTTGAGCCTTAACTATTTCTATTATCTATTGACGATTTATGCGCTGAATTGAAGTGCGACAAATTAATCTTTGCAGATGATTAAATAATCTTTAAGAGCATAAATTCCGTAAACGATTGTATATATCTTCAAGGAAACCTTAATATATGCAGCAAGTGGTGCGGCCTGAACAAAGTTGGTATCAAAGCTGCTAAATGTATAGTAGTGTCTTACACAACAAAAGGAAATTTGTTTTAATTACAACTACACCATTGCTGACACTGTTTTAGGGCGCAAACAAACAATTAAAGATTTAGGTATATATTTCTTCTAAACTGAGTTTTGTCGAGTACGAATACGAATACGAGATGTACGAATAATACATACAATTTATTAAAATGTGTATCAAACATTGTGATTATAAACCATATTTTTACAGATGCAATGATACATAAAATTTGTATGTTTTATTTGAATGAAATTATTATCAAATTTGAAATTCAGTTCAGAATATTTAAATTTCTTTTTTTAATGTCTATAAAATCTAGTTTTGCAACAGGCTGTTAAATTAGGCGCCTTCTTTTACAACCATATAGAGAATTAATACCAAAGTTGTCACATATGTCTACTATACATTATTCGCTACAGGAAAAACGGACTATAGATTACTATAATTTGATCGACGTTTTGGTTACTACATCTACTTTTTTTACCTAATTCTGTTTTCTTTTATTTGTGACAATCTGCTTATCAAGTATACATAACTCAACGGGCCTCTTCACAGATTTTTTTTTATTGCTTTATGTGATAGTGTTTTATGAAAAAAACTTGCCGTTTTTTTTTTGAGCACGATTTCTATCGAAAAAAAAAACAAAAGTGCGGAAATAAAGCGCGCGCTTTTACGTGACGTCACGCAACCCACCTTAGTGACGTCAAAGGGACTACGACCTTGAACATGACACATCGATATATTGCAAAGTTGGTTCTTTGCTTTTTGGCAGTTGAAATTGACTTTGACAGTCGTTTCTTTTTAGTTTGGATTGTTGTGTGTGGAACATGTTTAAAAAGTGCTTTGTACCAACATGTACAAATAACAACATGAATTGTCCAATCAAAATTTTCGTTTACGTTCCACCAGATGAAAATAGACGAAAAGCATGGTTTAAAATAGCCAAAGTTGAGAAGCAGTTGACGAAAACCAGAAACATTTACTGTTGTGAAGATCATTTTGATGTAAGAAAAGTAGTTGTATTTAGAAATTGATGCTAAATTATTGAAATTTTACAGTTAAAAGAAGAATCAGAAAACTGGAAAAATATTGTAACAACAATTGCATGTTAAAATAATGGTAGTTCCATTATATTTATAAATAAATTACACGAAAATAAGATTACTAATGACTTACTGTTTTGTTTTAATATTCCTGACTTCTGCTGATAAATAATCCAAATTTGACATGTAAAACTCGTCCACCATAATAAATTCAAATTTCGGCAGATTTTCTGCATTTCCTTTAGAAAATCCTGGCTCCATTTTCTTTCAATAATGTGCAGAAACAAAGCAAAACACAATTCGTAAATGAACACGCAGAACATAACCACAAAACTAACCGTAAACAATGTAAAATGTGTCAGTTGTGGTGTGATGTTAGTAGTATTAGGCGTTCTGACAAATGCTACCAACATAAATCCAGTTTGTGTGACGTCACTCAGTTTCAAGGTCAAATGAGTGTTCAAATTGCCATAATAAATGTTTATTTTTTTATTAAACAATGGGAGACTTATATTTCAAACAGAGTTGCGCAAGGTGAATATCTATCAGTTAGCTTTCAAATAAACATATTTGTTTTGAGATTTAAGAAGTAGTGAAAAGGCCCATTAGCATTGGTATGAAAAAAATATATTATAAAACATTAAAAGTCGGTTAACTTTCCATTGACCAATCATGATTTGACATATCTGCAGTAGGTAATTGTCTCAATAAATATCAAAGCCTACTTAAGTTCAATTGTTCTGCGGACGATTTTATATAATAAAATAAAATGATGATTTGGGAAATGTCATCAACACTAATAAAGACAAATATGTAAAAGCATATATTCTTAAAATCAGAAGAAAATGGCGAGTGTGATTTTCAAACAAAATATAGTGTTCCATTAAAAAAAAGTTTGTATTCATATCTCTCCTAATTTAGGATATGTATTTTTCTAAAAGTATATATTAGAATCTTTGAAAAAAGCTCTATAATTTGGGTTCTGAAATTTTGAAATCCGTTCACAAATGCCGAAGTTAGAGGGGATGAATTTATGGTTGATCACTCTGTACAACACAAAGAAACAAGTGGAATGAGGCATTGCAATAATTGTATTTATGAGGGCAGAGTTGTATTGCCTCAGTATCGAAATAATCGTTATGTGGGAAACGGCAGAGGATCATAAAAAATAATGACAATTTTCTCTTTATTTTCCACACTTACTATAGTGAGAAACGCATGATAGCCTCACATAAATTTTTATGTTTGATTTTCTTTGCACAACATTTGTTTGATTATCTTCTAGATCTGTTGAAATGTTGAAAATTTCCTTATAATATAATACTACACACAACTAATAAATCTCTCATGGGTAATAATTCAACATGACCGCGGTTAATTAATCCATTGCCGAGGTAGACAGTTAAATTCATGACTAGGCCATTCAAACAGCACTGCACCCCATGTATTGTATATCAGGTACTGTTTGAACAAGTTGCAATATCAACAATGTGTCTTACTGGAACATCAGCCTCAAAGAGAACTTCCAAAACTAATCACCATTTAGTTTCATGACATCTAGGAGCGGCATTAGAACCCTTGTTGAGGCCATTAGTGCATAATAGCATTTTAAAGGATGCGGTCATTTATTCGGACTTATCTTTGACTGAGCATAACTTTAATTAGTCGAGAACATAACTGCCAAGATGTTTTAGAAGATAACAATAAACTTTTGTTCTGTTCAGTGACATTTTGACGATGGCTTTACCGGTCATTGATTACAATCCCTCACATCGCGCACAAATTATTATCAATTGTTTTAAAATCCGCAACGCCAATATATCTTTTATACACTGAACTGGTTCTGCGGTTGGCTCCTTGTGAAACATTATTAAATATTTTAAATATATGAAAGAAATTTGCTTTTTAATGTTTCAAAAATATTTTATTAGAAACTCTACACGTGTTTCGGCTTTTTACGCCTTTGTCAAGAGTACAGGGAATACTGAACAGTAAAATTTGTGTTCATTGCTTATATAACCACATCTGGTACCTACTATAAAACTATTGTAAAATATGTTTTTATAAGTTGAATATTACTTTATTTTTTAAATCTAAATTATTTTATTTAAAATATGGTGGCCGGTAAAAATTTGTTGTTCATTTGTTAAGTTTTTATTGTTTTTAACAGCTTTACTTATTTCTAATTGTTCTAATAGATCAATTTTCCTTCCTTTCTTTTCTGAATGGAGTAATTTGACATTATTTAAATCTATAAAATGACTGTTTTCTATACAATGTGTTGACATGCCCGTACTATATACATTGTTTACAATAGATTTCCTGTGTTCCTCGAATCGCTTTTTTATATTTCGTCCAGTTTGTCCAATGTATATAGCTGAATAAACTAGGATGTAGAACAATTTCAGTAAATAAAAATAATTTAGGTAAAATGTTAATTAATAATAAAGACAAAACTGAAAAACTACAAAAAACAGGAGTATATGAGTTAAAATGTAGTGACTGCTATGCTATATACATTGGACAAACTGGACGAAATGTAAAAAAGCGATTCGAGGAACACAGGAAATCTATTGTAAACAATGTATATAGTACGGGCATGTCAACACATTGTATAGAAAACAGTCATTTTATAGATTTAAATAATGTCAAATTACTCCATTCAGAAAAGAAAGGAAGGAAACTTGATCTATTAGAACAATTAGAAATAAGTAAAGCTGTTAAAAATAACAAAAACTTAACGAATGAACAACAAATTTTTACCGGCCACCATATTTTAAATAAAATAATTTAGATTTAAAAAATAAAGTAATATTCAGCTTACAAAAATATATTTTACAATAGTTTTATAGTAGGTACCAGATGTGGTTATATAAGCAATGGACACAAATTTTACTGTTCAGTATTCCCTGTACTCTTGACAAAGGCCTAAAAAGCCGAAACACGTGTAGAGTTTCTAATAAAATATTTTTGAATCATTAAAAAGCAAATTTCTTTCATATATTTAAAATATCTTTTATTTTGAAAAAAATGTTTATTAATGCCTTTCTTCTTAATAAAGTTCCTACAATTTTCTGACATAGTTTGTTCCTGCAAGCATATAGTCCCGAAATTATTGCGACAATTACCGTTTTGCAATTCGGTTAAAAATTCCAAAACACAGTGTTCGCTACCTTATCTCACAGCAGACGACATTTTCAAGAACACACATATAGGCGATGAAATAACTTCAAAACAAAAAGAGCGTTGAGCACCCAAATAACTCAGCCGAGAGAATCCGTCAGCCAGCACCGGAGGATGCCTATCGATTCACCTACCTATATCAGTATTTGCCGAAGGGGTTAAAAATGGTCCTTTACAAGTCATTAGCACTTTAAAGTTCGATTTCGCTGAATGCGTAGCTTTCTTCGGAAAGAAATATAATTTGATTTCTGGTGTTGGTATCATGTGTGCTTCCATTTTTCAATTAAGTGCTTGTTCTTTCACAACTAATTACACAATGAAAGCCAAAATGTCGGTTTGGTGGTCGGCCTGTGCCGTTATTCATGCCCGTCACTGGGCGAGGTGATTTTGATTGAAAATTGCTAACGGTAATGATATTATGAAGTCGACTGTACATCTGGAGTCCATGATATCCAAGTTACTGACAAAGACAGCTTTGACGTAGACGTTGCACAGCCATCTTCATCCAATTTGAATGCTATGTCCACTCAATATAATATACCATCTGCAGAAATTATTGTAATAATTGCAATGTTAATATCAATATACACGTAGTTATTTTAGACCAATAAGTTATACTTTTTCCAGCATTAATATCAATTTTCGTTATTTTTGCTAATAAATTTAAGTAAAGCTGCTTAAAAATATATTATGTACCAAGGGGCTACAGAACATATTTTAATCCCGAGTGTGAAAGTTTATTAATAATAATAGTAATAATCACACTGCCTATTCTGCATCTTAAAACAATAACTAATTTTAGAAAAAAGAATTATTTCTTATTTCAAAACTGGAAGGTTTTGGAAAACATTAAAGAATTTGTGTTATCAACTAAGGTTAACTATTTTGAAATTTACATTGTGCCTGGGATTTGACTGAAACGCTGAAACGCGAAAGTTTCGATGAACATTTTATCTCTCCTGAAACTGAAGAAGCTGTTGAAAAGACCAGCCTCGGGTTACTGTCATTTAAATCAAGAAGAATTTATGAAAAACAACATGAGGACTTCAGTAACTAGTGTAACCAGAAGATAATATAAAAACACACGGGAAATGTGCTGCTAGAGTATTCCTGGAAAAATTAGAACATGTTAATGTTTCTACTCTGGGAACAATATTCAACACCAAAAGCGATGTGAATTGTCAGAAACAATACTGACATAAGTAAATTTCTAAAATTAACAGCTTTTATTAAAATGAAAAGTGACAGCTAAAAGCTCAAAAATCAAAAATCAAAAAGTTAATCAATTCTTAACTGAGATGGTAAATTTTTTATAATACATAATGCTATAAAAATTGTCATAGTGCGTTTAAAGCTCTTTAAATCTTGTTTTGTATATTTTATAATACAATTTTTTTGTAGACAAACGTAGATGTTAATATGCTTGCAAAATATTGATTCTTGCTTCGAGGGAAAATATTTTTAGGCAAAAAGGAGTTCTACGAATTTCTTGCTTCGAGGGGAAAATATGTTTGAACAAAAAGTAATATTTTAATAGTTTCTAAAGCCTATCCCATAAAATAGTTACACATTTACTGTGCAACTTTGATGGCCATATTACGTTTTGAAATTCAAAGGGTCAACAATTTAATCCCCTCCCCTCCCCCCGAATTAAATGTTCCACTTCAGTCTTCTAATAAAGGGACTAGGTAACAACTTTATTCCCAACAGTGCAAAAAGAAAATGATTCTCGTCTTTCAATAGTAATTCTTGTTTACTTTCCACACATTCTATGAAAAAAATATGTGGTAAAGTACTTTGCCGCACACTTATTACGGCAAACCTTAAAATGTTTGGAAAATGGTTACTTCTGCATAAAAGCTGATTAAAAAATGACATGCTTTCCACGACACGAGTAAAACATTAAGATTTACATGAAAGAAACTTAATTACTTGCTACCTGTGTTTGCACTGAAATTTCATAGAATAACATATTGATCCTGAATATTGCCGATATTCAAATAGTTATCCTTTAGTCTTATGCAATCATAGATATAATCAAACGGAGTACAATGCATTGTCTGATAAGGGTGCTCGTATAAAATAAATTAGATTCTAACCATGAGGCTGTAAAATAAAAATTCACATCAATAACAATTACGTAAATGTGCGAATGCCATTTATCATTATTGTCAATGCTCGTCAGATCGTAATAATCCATTAATTTCATTGTGCCTCAGTTTCGTGAATATTTTAACCCGAAATATACCGCAAAAAGGGGGATTGCGATTGCGGACAGGCTTGCGCCTGGGGATCAATTAAAAATAATGTACAGAAGCCCAATAATGGCTTATTATGTACATAAATATTGTCATGTTTGAATTAGATTTTTACGTATATACAATTTTATTTTAAAACACATCATATAACAATAATATTAATAATAAAAATAATAATAATAACTGGACCGGAGGCATAAGGTCACTCATCTGTTTTATATGGATGACCTTAAATTTTATGCCTTCGGAGAGCGCGAACTACAAAACGCTCTTAGGGTTGTCGAAGAATACAAGCGGGCCATTGGTATGGAGTTCGGGTTGGACAAATGTGCAGCCGTCCACCTCAAGAGAGGACGATGCGGGGAATTCTCTGAAGATGCGCAACTCGCAGATGGAAGCATCCTAAGACATCTGGATGCCGGAGAGACCTATACATATCTGGGCGTGCAACAAAGGCACATCCAGGATGTAAGACAAATAAAGGATTCTCTCTGCGGCAAGTCCAGACACCGTCTCCGAATGATTTGGCCCTCCGAACTTTCGGGGAAGAACAAGGTGTCTGCAACTAATATGCTTGCTATTCCGGTTCTGCTCTACTCCTTCGGGGTAGTAAAGAGGACGGTAGATGAGCTGCGCCAGTTAGACAGAGATATCCGCAAGATGATGAATATTCACAGAAGTATTCATCCTAGATTGTATGTTCCTTGTGTGTACCTCCCACGTCAACGGGGGGGCCGAGGACTCTTGAGCCTGGAGTGTACGCATGACAGAGTAGTACTGAATATGGCATGTAACATCCTCAGGAGCTCAGATCCCCTCTTGCGGTTCGTAAAACATCACGAAACTGTAGGAGTGTGAACAGGATTGTTCAAGGCAGCAAAAAGAGCAGCAGATGAACTTGGTCTCGCATTCGACACTAGGTGAGGTGGCCGGCAAGGTGCTGATGTAGAGTCCGTCACTGAATTTCAGCCAAATCGCCTGAAAGCCCGGATCAGAGCTGCCGAACAGGAAAATATGTTCCGGCAGCACTTCGATAAAACCCTGCATGGTGTCTCCTATAAGAACATAGAAACACTGGGTTTATCGACCAGACTGACATTCGCCTTTCTAAGGTCAGCCGGGCTTAAGTCGGAGACCGAGGGATTCATTATGGCCTGCTAAGATGGTGTAATCAACACCTTGGTCTACCGTAACCGCGTGTGGCGTGTAGAGGTTCCTGATATCAACTGCAAGACCTGCCGTCAGGCGCCGGAATCGCTCATGCACATATTATCTGCATGCCCCGTATACGCGATTTCGGCCTACATCCACCGACATAACGCGGCGTTATAAGTGCTATACTACCATCTAAGGCACTCGTACGGAGTAGACCAAACACCAGTGCTGCGTTAGGTCCCCGGAGATATTGAGTCCGTTGTCGAGAACGAGAAATGCCGGATTTACTGGAACTACTCATCCCCGACGGTCAGGCTAATCCAAGCCTGATATATTCCTCCTCGACCATCAACTCAAGGTGATATATGTTATCGAGTTCTCGGCACCTGCGGAGAAAAACATCACCTTCAAAGGGGAGGAGAAACGGACCAAATATCGCGATCTCCGGTACGAGCTCCAAGTGCTGTACCTAGGCTATTCGGTAAAAATGGTCGTCCTAATAATCGGTGTACTTAGAGGGATAAAGCCTACGCTGCTCTCGGAAATGAAGATCATACCGGCCTGCCAAAAATCAGCCGAGTGGCTGGAAGGTCAAATGCAGAAGGCGGTCATTCTGAGTTCTCTCCATATGCTTACGGTACATGATTCCGGAATCTACAATCAGTAACCCTGCGGGATGTGAGGAGTGGCTGTGGTTAATATGCTGGCACGACTCCCGTGAGGCGTCGAAGGCCACGGGATGACTGTCCAGCATCGGGCAAGCGAAAATAATAATAATAATAATAACAATTTATTTACATTTTCTTTTACAAATTATATGATCGATTAAAAATAAACCGTCTCGGTGGTGTAGCTGACTAGAGTGCAGTGTAATTTTATGTCAAACTAAGTACCCAAAAACATTCCGAGCAATACATCCTGTGACTCCCCCCTCCTTTAGGGGTAAAAGTGAAATGTTCATAAAAAACTATTAATAACTTGTCTATCACTTGTATGAAAAATAACAATAGTAAAATATTCTTCTAAATTGAAGTTTCTATCAAAATAGGCATGGCTTGGCTAATTTATAAATTTAGTAATTTTCAAAAAGTCGCATTTTTTTTAAATTTCATAAGAAAACAAGTTTTAATTTTCATTTTGTAAATTAGAAAAATGACTTCCCTTTGAGAATCAGCTTGTGCAAAAACCAAGTGATGACGATCCAGATCTGAGGATATAATTTTGTGAAACAATGATGAATATGTGCAATGGTGGTCCTCTTCTGATAAAAAATATTATTTTCTCCGATGAATGCACTTTCAAATTGAATGGTGAAGTGAATCGTCAGAATTATAGATGAAAGGGAATACCCTCGATGAATACGGGATCAGCATACACAGTATCCACAAAAGGAAAACGTGTGGCCGGGAATTGAAAAAAAATAGAATCATTGGACCTTTTCTTTCGATGGAACTGTAAACGCACCGGCATATCTCCAATTTTTAATAGGCTATCTCATCCCAATATTATTAAATTTATTCCCCAATAGAATTAATCCTGAAAATGATAACGAAAGCTTGTGGTATTAACAGGATGGTACGTCTCTCCATTATGCAGCAGACGTTCGAAGGTATCTTGACTAAATATTTCTGACAGGTGGATTGGTAGACGTGGACCCATCGAATGGCCACCAAGGTCGCCGAACCTCAATCCATTAGATTATTTTCTGTGGGACCATGTAAAAAACTTAGTTTATAAGAGCAAAGCGGAAAACGTTGTTGAATTAAAAGAGAGAATTAGAACAGAAATAAACAACATTTGTCAGGAAACCATAAACAAGGTTTAGCAGCACTTTATTCATCGTTTAGGGTACTGTCAGCTACAACATGGAGTACAGGTCGAACATTTACTATAAATTGTTTTTATTATTAACTAACCGCTAGTTCTAGTGACTATTATTTGTTGAAACAAAACATGAAAAATTAATAAATTCGTATATTCGAAATGGCCGTATCTTTCAATTTATAAATTTTAGACCATAAGTATGATACATTTTTGGATTCAGCTATCGATTTAAAACCCAAAAATGGAGAAATATACAGGATGTTCCGTTTAAAACAATATCGATGACGTCATAACAGTAATAACGTCTAAACCAAAAAAATAAACGATAAGGTGCGCAATTGAAATTAAAAATTGACGTGCCCGAGGATTTTTTTCTAAATATTTTTGATTTAAGAAATAATGAATTTATCGATACTTTACCGACACACTGTACATACATTCTGTATCTCAAAAACAGTTAACATTCACAGGTAAATTTGGGGGAGTTTTGAACTCAGCTAAGTGTACTCGACTTTCCCTCTATTATCTTACACTATGTCACTTTAAATCTGAAATACCCTGTATATCTTTTACATAAAAATATGCTTCATTAATCATTATTAATGTTCTATTGAACGTCTTAGACAAAAGGGGAATTAGAGGACATGTTTAATTCATCAAAATTTGTCTACACACAAACTTATTTTATAAGTTTTCTGCTTCCCTTTCCTGACTGTGTAACTAAAGCCACTATGCACCACTTTTTCCTAGTTTATTGCAATATGTGGGAGCACGATGAGGCAGAGTAATTTTTCACTGTTTTCTGCGCTCTGACTGTTACGTCCATCATTCTTTTAGACAAATCTCTCTCGGTGGTGTCATATGTCCCGGATGTTTGTGCCCTAATGCCTGTCACAAGAAGGCATTTACATAGTTCACGTACTGTAGCAGCTGAAAATTTTAATTTAACATATTTGTTTGTGTTTGACTAGGTCTCTGCTCTAACACTTCACACAGAAAACGAGGGAAATTAATTTCCATGTTCATTGATCATTATTGTTGCATGGTAAAATGTCGAAAAAGACTTACGCGACTGGGAATTCTGATAAAATTATAATAAAATATAAACACATAAAATGCATACACATAAATAATTACATATGAATATATGTGATTATATGGAAATTGAGAACAATTTTTAGAACTGAAACTAGAACTTTATTGTATCATCCTATAATTTGTTCTTAAAAACAACAAAGTGTGTACTCAACCCGTTTCATAAAGTACAAAATGATTGACTTAATCCACGAAAAAATATCTATATAACGATATCCGTCTGTCATGGCTAAATGGCAGGGTTCTTGCGGGTGCGTCACGTATAAACGAAATAAAATGAACCTATAATCCGAACCATAAAGTACAAGAAGACGAACTACACCATTTGGTAGATAAAATTCTACACAGTGTTGTTTTACAACGACAGACGGTCTTATCGGCAGCTTTGACTTCGGCAGACGCGATTGAATGTGTAAAAAAAATTGCCTTCACCCGAACTACAAGGTACAAGAAAAATTAGTCACCAATCGATTTATTTATTCATACATTTTTTAAATTTACCATGACAGATGAAAAATTCGGCAGCATAAGCAAGACAGACGCTAAAAAAGGAACCGCGTGAGTAAGATTCGTAAACACAGAAGACTGGTGTGGGAGTGAGACAGAGAGTTAGAGATATCGCAAGGCGTTTTTAGTGACAATTTTTGCTTTACTATATTAATTTTCACTTAACTGCCTCTAAATTAAAATAAGAAAAGGTGGAAACTGTTCCACCGCAATTTCTCTTTTCCTTTCTTGGGGCTTACTACCACATGAATAATTTTTATAATCTTGATTATCTAAAAAATATAGTTACCCAGTATGATACTAGGAAATAAGCCTCTACTTTACGTTAAACGATCAGTCAGGGGGTGCCTTTTGAAATTAGAATAAGACAAAAAAATAATACTATAATTAATGAACTCATAATAAATCAGAAATTCCACCCTCACATGTATTGTTGTGATTTGTGAAATGAACGCGTTTATTTAGATTACACAATTCGCACAAAAACAATGCGGATCGAGAGGTGGTATAGTAGGTACTATCAATTTTGATAACATGCTAATCAAGATTCCACCTATTATATTATATGAATTTTATTATATTTAAATACCTATCTACAGTATGTCCGCGGATGGGGTTTACAATAGGTGTATTGACTAAAATTTTTAACTTTTCGAGAAAATGTTATTCTTTATAAAAGTTTTTGCTTGCCTAAAAAATAGTAGTGACGTTGAGAAAAATTATATTTTTTATACGGGGTGATCAAAAATTACAAAAAACTTAAAATTCCGTAAAAGTAAACTGGTTCTATTTTTTATTTCGGAACAAAATGTGAAATAAAAATGTTGTTTCTAATTATATGGTCTGTCCAAATCCAAAATTTCATTTGAATATTGCAATGTTTCTAAAATTAGTGAATTTTTAGTAAAATACTAGTCGGTTTTTGACAAATTTTTATTTAGCTAATTGCATTTGAACAAGGAGAATAAATACCTGATAAACAAATTTGATTTTATAAAAAAGTGCATACATATTTGAAGGTTCTGACTTTATTAAATATCACAATTCAAAAATTCCACCACCAAATTGAACGCATGTTTCCATTCATATTCGAATGTTGTTCTAACTTCCTCAATGGAAATTGATTGCACAACTGCCGAAATGCACTGCTTTAGAATTTCAACGTCGTTGTCTAGGGTTGTCGGTAGGTAATTTGTTTTAGACGCCCCCAGAGAAATGTATCCGCAATTGTCAAATTTGGACTTCTTGGGGGCCACAAAACTGGACCGCCTCGTCCAATCCACATTTGCCCAAATTTGCTATTAAGCCAATTATGTACGACGCAGGCATGATGTGCTGGACATCCGTCCTGCTGAAAATACATTCTATTACGATATTCCAACGGCAAGGCTTCTAACTGATCAAAATAGAATGTATTAAGCATATGTAAATACGAGTTACTATTGCACGTATTTTCAAAAAAGTATGGCCCTATTATGCCATGATACGAAATAGCGCACCAGACATTTACTTTTTTTAAATATTGCCTTCCGGTAGAAATTCTAAATTCGGAGTTGGTCTCACTTCAATACCTTACATGTTGTGAAGCTACAGTCCCATTTGTTGAAAAAGTCGACTCGTCGGAGAACATAATAAATTTATAAAAATTCGTGTTGCCACTTAAAATTTCATTTCCTACCCATAAACAGAAATCTAGTCGTTTTGCGTCATCCCCTTCTTCTAAGGTATGGTTAAAATGTGGTTTGTATGGAAATATTTTATTTTCTTTCAAAATTTTTTGATGCAACTTTTTTTAACCACCTTCAAATGCCGGGCTCGATTTCTCAACGAAATTTTGGGATTTCCAGCAACAGATGCCAACATTAATAATGTCATTTTGATCATATTTTTTATTTTATTTTTCTTTACGTCAAGCACTGAACCAGTTTTTTTTAAATTTTTGACCAATTTATGAACTGATATTCTCGAAACATACACACTGGGAAATCTCTGACTAAATTTTTTAATAACGTATCGGTATGAACTTTTATCGTCTCCATAACACTACTAAAAAAATTCTTTGATCGACGTTAACATTTTAAAAATTAATTTTTTATGCAGATTGTCTGTAGACATATCAACGCACCTAACAATCAAAAAGAACATTACAGGAATTATACAGGATGTTCCTAAATAAAATTTTACCAAAAATCCACTAATTTCGGAAACATTGCAATATTCAAATGAAATTTTGGATTTGGACAGACCATATAAATAGAAACAACTTTTTTATTTCATTTTGTTCCAAAATAAAAATAGAACCAGTTTACTGTTACGGAATTTTAAGTTTTTGTAATTTTTGATCACCCGTATAAAAAATATAATTTTTGTCAACGTCACTACTATTTTTAGACAAGCAAAAACTTTTATAAAGAATAACATTTTCTCGAAAAGTTAAAAATTATAGCCATTACACCTATTTAAACCCCATCTGCGACTACTGTATGTAAAGCGGTGTATAAAACATAAAACCTATGTAATACGTAGAACATAATATTTACTTTATTGGTTTTGAACGTTTTTCATCTAAATAAAAATATTTGCCTAGGCAAAGTTATTAAAACTCTTTACATTTATAGGAAATTAAGTGAAAATTAATATAGGAAAGCAAAAATTGTCACCAAAAACCTCTTGCAATATCTCGACTATCTGTCTCACTCCCACGCTAGTCCACCGCGTTTACTCATCTCACTCATGTGCTTCCTTTTTTAGCGTCTGTCGGGCTTATGCTGCCGAATTTTTCGTCTGTCGTGGCAAATTTGAAAAATGTATGAATAAGCAAATCGATTGGTGTACTGATTGTTCTTGTACCTTGTAGTTTGGGTAAAGGCAAACCATTTTTTGAAAGCAGTTTATAAACTTCTTCGCATCTCTTTAACCTGGAGTGAACTTACAATAGGAGGATTTATGTTCCTTTTCCCATTTTCTGACCCAGTCTGTTGTGTGGCTTTTAGATATTGCACAAGACGGTTCTAGTCCGATAAATGATGATCCTGCACATTGTGTCGTAAAGTTCCTTGGCAGCTGCTTTACTGTTTGTAGACATTCCCAGACTATGTTAGACTTACAGGTAAGGAACGTAAAGCTTTAAGTGCTGCCTGGATGCCTGAGGGGATATAGATTCTTGCTCCTCCTGTGCCTTTTTTTATACATTCTTGAGCGCAGATTCCGATGGCGTGAATCTTCTCTTGAAATATGGTGCGAGTTTGGCCTAAGGTTTTTGATAACCTACATGTGGATCCATATACTCCTACTCCTACTCCTTTCTTCATCTTTGATTCATCTGTATACCAGGTACGGAATTCGTTTTCAAATTTGAGTCCTCCAGAGCTTCATATTTGGCGATCAATTATTACCATTTCTTTTTGTTACTTAAATGTAACTGACAAACATCAGATTTATTTTTACATTAAACTGTACCTAAAAATCGGCTCTGATCATAACATGAGGTTAAATTATTATCATGTTCTATTCTATCGCAAATACTTTTCAACTTAGTTCTAAATATTGTTTAAATATAGACAACGCGTTGGAACAAGTATTAATGTCACATGCTATGTGGATTATATTATAATGTAGCTTTTTAATTGTAATCATTATAAGAACAATAGCCGTAATACCCATGCAATAAAAACGGAAATTAAATAGGTTGTCCTCTACTAAATACCAACCGATTCCGGCTGTATATAAGTGGCATGAAGGGAAAAGTTTTGTTTGTTATACTAACCCTTTAATTATCTTGTTGACTGAATGATTAATGCTCACGGTAGGTAACTTGATTAGTTCGATTACAATGCAAATAATAGCAGGATTTACTTGTTTAAAGTCACGCGTACGTTTTTTGAAAACAATTTATTATGTATAACATACAGGTTGATCCCGAAATAAACCGAAGAGAAAACCCTAGAATCTGAGAGCGCATATAAACAGTTTTCTCAATTGTTTGGTAAATTTCAGGCAAATAAAGAAAGTAGGAAAAGTATTCTTAAAACTCCCCAGTTACTAACGGAAATAACCTAGTATGTTTACTTTTTTCAACACTCTGTTAATCGAGAAACAAGTGTTACTAGAACCGAGACAATTGGGAAAAAGACTGTTTAGCAGTTGTATGGTGCTATGTGTAGGTGATGAAGTTAAAATAAGAAATGGTCAAAATGCTCTCCCTGATTTTTTACACAAGCTCTGGCCCTTTTTTTTGCAACATATTCGAATACGTTCACATTTTGGTGAGTGCTATCCGCAGCATTTTGAATTCTTGTAGTTTCTCGATCGTATTGATTGTGTTGTTGTTTCATGTGCCCCCATAAATATAAATCGCAAGGAGTTAGATCTGACGATCAGGCAGGCCATGCTACTGGTCCATTTTTCCGACCCACCTTTCCAGGAATTTCTCAATAAGCCAGTCTCATACGTGCGAACATTGTGTATGGGGGTACTTTAAGATTTTTTTCTCGAAATCTAACTTACTGTTTTTTTTTTGTATTTTGACAGAGTCGTTAGTGTATTCAGCCCTATTAGAGATGTTTTTCTTCGGTTCATTTCTGAGTCACCCTGTAGATGCACGCTCTTTAATGTACCTAGTAAGCAGACCAGTAGTAATTTATCGTTTCAATCTAGGCACTACAAGCATACCATATAGTACCAATGAAATGGATTGGACTGTAAGATCTCGTCCGTCCACTCAAACAAATGTTACGGAGTCAATAATGATTTTTTAAACAAACACAATTAAAATAGGCAAATCTGACTGTGATTCCAAGACATTAGTTTTTCTCGAATTGCCACCAAATAAATGTCTAAAGATATATATCGTAGCGAAAAAATTGATTATAAACTATGGTGTTACATGGAGATAATTAAATAATTCCCATCCAGTCGCATCCATATTTCCAATCATTTTTCATGCGTTTTTAAGTTTTCTTTGGAAATTTTTCGTATAAAAAATGCGTTTTCGCTTTTTCTCTCACGCTTTATCTTTAACTTAATTAATACATAGGCGTTCCAACTCTTTCAAATCGCTTTCTTTTACATTAACAAATTAAGAAAAGTATTCATAAATAAATAAAAAGTAAATTACAAACCTAACTACATTTTTAAAAGCCACTTGTAGGCAATTCTGGTATTATATTTTTTTATATCCTCTAACAGCTAGGTAACGACATATTTTTTTCTCATAGAATCAACCACCTTTCTTAAGTTTCTTAAGAAAATGTCTTTAAAGGTACATTAAATAGGCAGGAGCGCTTCAAATCCTGCGATTCCTGCGTCTGATACCCTCTGAAATTTCCATTTATTTTTCTGATGATCCTGATCTTTCTATTTAAAGAGGTAACTTCCTGCATATTTTTACATAACAGTAAGTTAAATGAAGTGAAGTGTTTTTTAAATTGTTTTCTCGATCATTTCTTTTATCTAAACGTGTACAGGCTTACGTAGTATTTTAAAACATATTATTCGGCTGTATATTTCGTACCTCGTCCTTGGCAGACAGCAGATGTCTTTCAAAAGGGAGCCGTGTTATGTAAGTATACTCTTTTATGTATACACGTGCCCACCAATATCTTGGTTAATAAAAGAGATAAATTGATCTTTCTTTTAATGTGCCTAGTTTCTCAAGCTCTACAAAATCAAAATAACGCTTATTATATAGGGTATTCCATTTCTGCTGAGCAGAGAGCAACTTTGTTTTTCTTAATGACAATCTATATTTTATATAACTTTTTTCGAAATCTATATGAAAAAGGAAGGGTACTTTGTGTATAATATTTATATGAAAATATTCACAGTTTTCGAGATATTTAGCTTAACATAGTAACTGATATTCTGTGGTTATACCAATCAGCAGTAAAAATATTTTTTGATTAGACGTTGAGCAAGAATGGATCGTTGAAACTCTATGTAGAAATTGACCTGTGATATACAGGGTGCGAAAAATCTTGTCAAACACGAAAAAAAAGAAAATTTGAAAAATCTTCCTTAATTCACAACACTCTGTATATTATTAAACCATACTATGTGCCACTGAATATTCTACAACTTTTCTATAACTTTCCCTATACCCAAGTTTGATACTTTTGTAAAAAGCGCGCTTTTAAGGAAAAATAGCTTCTGGCTATGTTTCTTTATCTTGAAATCGTAGTAAACGCCTGTCACATTTTCTTGTTTTTGAGTTTGAGGATAAGATAATTACCTTAATAAAATGAATTTAAATAAAACTCCGGGTAGTTTAGAATGAATTATTCAAAGAAATAATTAGTAAATATGGTGTATACTCTAGGAGAAGCCCTTGGTAATTA
>JANEYF010005552.1:57500-62452 GCA_029963845.1 Rhamnusium bicolor | reverse complement strand
ATTTTTCGTTTCTTTTCTACTAGATCTTGTATACATTCAAAAGATTTTTGTTTTTTTCTGAATGGACAACAATATGACTTTTATATGAAGATTTTATCCAAATATGCACATATGAAGCCTTTCATAAAATATGTAGCGAGTACAGCCCTGAACAACCCAGGAAAATAAATCATAGTCTACCCTATTTCAAAAACATTTGGAATGGACTATATCTATCCAGTTTCTTATATTACGCTGCGCTTAGAAAGAAACACCGAAACACCGGTGTCCGTATCTGTGACGTTGTTTTAACTCTATGGTCATAATCCTTTTTTGTACTAAATTTTAAATTACCTTTTTACCCATAACCCACTCCCGACTACTTTTGTACTTTAACATAATGCTTGATTCAAAAATCCCTCCTACAATTATTCCATTAGGCTCTCTCCCTGATTTCGGTTGTAACACTATAATTCTTGGTTTTAAAAATTATATTTCCGCGGCGATTGTAAACATAAAGTAATTGAAATAATTCACAGGAATTATCAGAAACAATTCATCACGGTTTTAAATGACTATAGCTTTTGCCCATTTGTAGAGAAGAACATAATAGTAACGATTCGCTGGCCGTTTATATGAAATTAGATTTATAATTTACGGTGGGATAAGAAGTAGTTTACAGTGGCGTTCGAAAAAGAGTGATAACTTTCAAAGAACTTATATATGTAGTCAGTAGTAGTATGCACTCAATGTAAAATAATTTGTCTGTATATAAATATTTGATGTGTCATTAATAAACAAATATCAGCTATTGCTGACTGACAGTAGGTTGTTTTACATAACTGTACGCGTTACTTCCCACTGGTGTTTTACTGGATCAGTTTCTAAAAAAATTTAATGTAGCCAAAACTGGAAAATAAAAAAAAACATATAATTTTGCAGTAGGTAGCTGTTTTATTATTTCCAATTAAAGTTTTAGAACATATTAGCTGTAAAACCCGAGCTTTAAATAAAATGGAATTATTGTATTGTTAGCAGTCGTTTCTTGATAATGTGCTTCTAAACCATTAATTATTTCTGTGAGCATTATTTTACTGATACGAAATATATTTACGAAATTCTGCTCAGGTATTTCAAAAGGATTATTTCATCTCGCAATATGTTCCTTTCCAGCCTCATATAATTCAAATATAAGTCTCATATAATTAAATAATTAAGGTGTAAGAATTATTTTTTTTATGAATAAATTGACAATAAACATATGTATGCCAAAATTTGCATATTATATGTCGAACGTGTTCCTTGTTTTAGAGGATTTTTTGGTTTAATTATTTATTATTAGTGCTACACATAACTTTATTTCGTGTTTACATTCAGATTACAGTCTAAACATTATAGATCTAAAATTTATAGAAAATATAAGCAGTTTTACATAAAAATCCAATGTCAAGTGTCATCAGTATAGTAACTAATTTACATTTTGTAAATTTTCAAGGCTACAGATAATACAGTGCTTACGGTGGTTAGCAGAATAGCAGCATATTTTAATTTTCTACAGACATTTGCACTGCAAATTCTTATTAACATACGTTTCGGTAACCAATCACCATATGGGGGGATGATTAAATCTGCCAGTTTCAGACCACCTTGTTCTATTATATACTAAATTCTAATTTATATTAATGACATCGTGATACTAAGAAATGAGATAAACATTGCAATCATTTTTATAATGGAAAGCCTTCTACGCCACTGCACATAACATTCATCATTTCAAAGAATTCGACGGACTTCGCGAATGGTTGTTAACATTGGCATACTGCGGTTTTGGTGTATCTTGGTAGATTTATATCACTAGTTATAATCTAAGCGAGGTCAAAGGTTTACTTACTTCGTCACGCTTATGCACCCGTGCCTTTGCACCTTTTAACGCTATCCTCAGTTATTTCTGTAGAAACAGAACAGGCAAGAAAGAGAAGAATTATTATTGTCACAATTTAAGTAAATAATAAGTTATCGTCGTTTGACATTAATGATTAACCCGTGCTATTTACTAATAGACATGATATAATAAGGGCTATATGTCATTTATTGGAGTTGCCAACGGTGGCCACCTTTAGTAGTGCCATATGCACGTTTACGATAACAACGCAAGTAGAATGAGCAGATGATTGATAAAATAAAAACATTATTTATACCTACAGGACCAGGTATAGAACTGATGAAATTTTACATGTCACATACCAAACTACCGAGTGCAATGGCTGTGATTTCGCACCAGCGAACAATTGCATGAGTAATACAGATTCTATGTTTTCTACTGAAAAACGTCTCCTCGTAGGGTAAACATACTTCTTGTGTAAAGTGAAAGTGATCTTTCAACAATTACCGAAATAATATTTGCAAATTTGACATCTAAATCGCTTGCAAGATGTTTATCATTGAGACATCGATTAATAAAACATAACTTTTTATATCCTGCATTTGTTTTCAAAACGTCATTACACTGCTTACTCACCTGCATACCGGGGGGCATATTAAAGTTTTTAATTTATTTTGTATATGATATCTAAAGTCTTCTAATGACAATGAAGATTTTTTTAATCGTCGATCATTTATTTATTTATTTATACATCATCTAACAGTACAAAGACCATTTACAAGATGGGAAAAACACATTTAGTACAAAACGAAAAATTGAAAATAACAAAATACATATATAACATATCCACATACTATAATACACACATATAGGTGATAGATATACATATAAAAAAGATAATAACTGTAACTGTGTTAGATAAAGTCTCCTATTTTTTAAAAATATCAATGCCATTTTCATGTTATTGTAGTTAGAGCATATATTATAAATAGGTGAGAACTTTAGGACATTAGTCCGAGCTCTCGGTACAAAAAAAGTGTGTTTATGTCGCGAATTTACTCTTGGAACATGAAAATTTATTCTATTAAGTATATCGCTACAATATGTTTTATGATGGATGATTTTCTTTAATAGATTTATGGCAAAGTTGTTACGTCTATCACTTAAGTTGCTCATTGAGAACATATGAAGCGGATCACTCTGTGGGAAATATACTCCATGAGATTTAAAATAAAGATATTGAGATAGATAGAAGATAAATAAAATGGCGTTGTACATTTTCTAATTTATTAATATAAACATTATAGCACGGTTGCCATACAAAGGACGCATACTCTAGCTTAGACCGCAAAAATGAAAAGTACAATAATTTCAAAGTTGCAATATTTGAGAAATCACGGCCATTGCGTATAATAAAACCCAAAGTCTTATTTACGTCACCTATTTACGTATCAATATGATCAACAAAGGTTAGACTTCAGTCAAAACTTACCCCCTTCGTCTTTAAACGAATTAGCAGTTCGTCGTTAAGTGTATATTCTTAGGTATAATCAGAATATTTAGTGGAAAATTACAATACATCTTTACACATTTAAAGTAAGACTGTTCTCGAAATACCAAGAGCTAAGTTTGGAGATGTTGTTTTGTAATGTAATACAATCATTTAAGTTAGATTTTATGTAGAGTTTTCCGTCATACGCATTACAAAAAAATAGACATCTAGCATATTACATATGTCATTTAAGAAAATATTAAAAAGCAGCGGCCCAAGAACAGATCCTTGAGGAACATCTGAAGACAAGACATAATCAGAAGACTTGAACCCATTATACGCGACATATTGCAGTCTATTCGTTAAGTACAGTTCAAAAAAAACTATCAATTGATCAGAAATACCAAAGATAGAAAGTTTTCTAATAAGTATATTATGACCCAGCTCGGTAGCGCAGTGGGTCAGAGTGTTATTATTCTTGTACTGACATTTAGGATATAATACACTGCGCTACAATACAAACTGACAGTTAATGAAATTAATAATGCTGCAATTGTTCTGTAAATTGACATACAAGATTCCAAGTAATATGCGAGAAAAAAATTAAAAACTATAAAAATTTAAAACTGCCTAGTCCGAGAATATAAAAACAACCCCTCGTATTTTCGAGTCGTTGTTTGCCTTGTCGGTAAATCCCAGGTGGATACAGTATTTCCAAAATTAATTGGAATGATATAAAAACGCCGACAAAGGAATTTATCCATTAAATGAATAAATCCCTTTGTCGGGTGTTTAAATTGCCTTGTCGGCGTTTTTATATCGTTTCAACTGACTTTGAAAATACTATACATATTTTCCTAAAATACTCGGAAATGCTCTTTATTCAATACATTTATGGGAATATTACAGATACAACACATAAATATAGTCACAGAAATGGGGCACATGGAAAATCATTTAAAAACGAATTGTAAATTTTGCATAGAATAATACAATACAGAAGTTGATAGAAACCGTGAAGGCTTATGCATGTGTTTGCGTTGGAGCTTGTTCTAAGCCACTGAACACATGGCGTAAAAAAATCGAGCAATCTATTTTTTCCAACCTAGTACTATCAATTTTGCGGTTGGGCATAATAAGATGATTAAATAAGTAAATAAAGATAAAGTGAATAAGAAAAGCTAGACGTTTTTGTAAAATATCATCTGAATTACAACAAATCAGAAATGGTGGTGATAAAAATGTAATGCAACAATGAACTGTTAAAAACAGCAGAATAACGTGATGGGTACAGCAGAATCGGTAAACATGATAGAATTATACAGTGTTTCATAAATGATTTTTAAAACTTGAATATAATAAATACAATATAAATAATTTATTGAGTGAAATTAAAAATCATGAACCTGATGATTTAGACATATTTGCGCAGAATTTAAATTTTCATTGACTTAATACCGAAAATGCTATTATGTCTAGCATTTTTTTTTGAAAAACGTACTTGCGAAAAAAATCAAGAGGTAGCAATACTGAACGGGGTTAGTCAGTAGCCACGGCGCACACTGGTAGAAATTAATAATTTATGCCCTCAAAACCCCT
>JANEYF010005552.1:0-55000 GCA_029963845.1 Rhamnusium bicolor | reverse complement strand
TGAAAACTCTTTATTTGACACAGCATATATATATTTTGGAAACAATTTGCACTAAATTTTTTTAATGATTGTCGTTCAGAGCATTTCTCTAGCAATTAAACCATATAAAATTTATTGCCAAAATCTACCATAATTTACGTTTATTTCTAGATGTTCCCAAGGGAAGCATATTACAAGAAGTGTTCAATGTATGACATAATGAAGCTAACAAAGAAAACGCAATCCATGCTTTATATTCATATACTATTGATAAACTTGAGTTATAAATGTACGAGGATATAATTAGCGATGATATAAGGCTAAAATGTTATAATACTGATAAGCAAATTCGTCATCAATGGCGAGAATTCCACTTTAGTATACAAAACTTCCTACATAAGTATACGAAATGGATGGATGGACATTTCATATTTGACGACATTTTAGAAAAAAATGAGAAATACACCAACAACTAGTGGCACTTCAGGTAGGCCAAGAAAATATTTTTCTGAAAGTTCCGAACAAACAAAAAGGTGAAAAGTTCAGCCGCTTCTGAAAAGTAGCACCGAAGAACTGGCATGCTACCCAAATGAGCCTTCGTTCTCAGGGCCAAAGCACTGCCGCAGGTATAGTTAAAAGTATGTTAGAGTCACCAAAAGAGGCATATGATATTAATAGAGCTATTACTGGTACTACCAAAAAACCAATAAAGCTCACTGCTGATGAAGCCTTGCCTCCGTGTAGAACCGACTTATAAAATCCCAGTATATTGCAATACACAATGAAACTAGAGGACACAATGCTGATATATATCCCATTTACGATGACGTACTATTAGCAAAAAAGCGTCGTTATCCATAGGGAATGGAAATAACAGAAGTATCAGCTGCAATAAAATTACAGTCAATAATAGACATACTTTTCGGCGATTATTGTTAGTACAAAAGGAAGTAGTGTGTCAAGTGAAAGAGGGCGAATGTTTTCCAAGAAAAATGACTGTTAAGGGGATGTGGGTGCTTCCGGTCATCAAAAGTACAAACGTGTTTTGCAGAAAGCGAACATACAGGGCACGATGATTCGTTTCTATTTTTGTCTCATTTGTGCCTTTGCAACTTATTGACGAAATCGAATCAATATTGTGGCACAATCAACGACCATCATCCACAGCATTTTGTCGGCCAATTAAAATCTCCTTTGTAAGAAATCAGAATAATTAGTTAAAAATGAAGTTGCCAAAATAAACCAAGAGATTGAATATCTAACACCAACTGAAGTGACCAATGGCGATTTTATTTTTTTTGTGGAACATAAGTTAAGCTTAACTATGGTTGGTAGTAAAATATGTGGATATCTCACCGGAACACCTTTCTCAAATTGTTATATCTGTAATGCCACCCTAAAAGAAATGATTGACTTAGAGAGTCATTCAAAACGAAATATAGATTCGTCAGCTCTCTCTTTTGGGATGTCAAGTTTACATGCTTGGATAAAATGTTTTGAATGTGTGTTACATATTATATTCTAAATTGGACACCAAACGATGGAAATCACGAAAACAAGACAGAGATATTATTGAAACTTGCAAGAAATTAATTCAGGACCGTCTCGGTAAAGAAATGAGATATTCCAAAACCCGGTTGCGGGACCACAAACGATGGTAATACGGCTAGACGTTTTTTTGCTGATCCTGATCTGGCTTCACAGATCACAAGGATAGATAGAGGACTAATATACCGCCTATCCGTTATTTTGCGAACAATAGCGTGTGGTCTCTGAGTTAATCCCAGAAAATTTGAGGAGTACACCCTAGAAACAGCCAACATATATGTAACTTTATACAATTGGTGTTTTATGCCCTCTAGTGTGCACAAAATACTGATTCATGGGTCAGCTATAATCACATCTGCTATTGTTCCAATAGGTCAATTATCGGAGGAGGCCCAAGAAGTTAGACCAGAGACTGTAAACGTTTTCGACATGGTAGCACTAGAAAGATGTCTAGAAAAGCAACGATGGAAGATTTAATGCATATGCTGCTAATTACATCAGACCCCCTTATTAGCAGTTTAACATCCAAACCATCCAAAAGTGGTCCATTACCATCAGATGTAATTAATATGCTTAATTGTTCATATAACCTTCAGGAAATGGAAACAGATATCGACAGCGATTCACATATTGACAATTAACTATGTATTACTGTTTAGACGTTCGGAAAATATAAATATTTATTATTTTATTCTATTACTCTAATAGTTATGACATCATTTTTACATTTAAGAATAACATTTAATTTGTTACGATAATTTTGTTAAGAATTTATACATGTATATTTTTAATTTGAATGTTATAGAAAATGCATAGTTTATATTTTTTATAAATAAATGTTTTGGTACTTGAAAATAGCAGTAATTTATTCATTAGTTCATTGAAATATATTTTGAGTGCCTAAAGTGACGATTTCTGCCACTATACGGCGCAGTAGTCTGACTGCATTGTGCGTTTATTTATATTGAAGATTTATTTAAAGGCGAACGATTTCTACTTGGTCGCTGGGCACCAGTTTTGTATACATTGTGATACACCGATTGAATATACATTTAGTAAAATCATGAGTAGTGAATGCATTATCGTTTTGGTCCGGTATTAGTACCAAAAAATACCGGTATTTCGGAATTTTTTTGCCTGGCCACACCTACGCAGTAGTTTGTTTCTTCCAGCAAATACATAGAAACCCGCCTTCGCGGTCGCCGCACATCGCAAGTGGTGAAAACGTTTTTGAGAAGAAATAATACAAATGTAAAATTAGTTCATATTTATAAACGTAACCTGGAACTAGAACGACAGAAAACAAGTCATAACTGGTAATTTTTAACGAATATCAATATTATTTACAATAATTTTACACGGATTCTCTTTTAATTGTTATGCATATTACACATATTTTATAAAAACATCATTTGTTTGTCCTATTTATAGAATAGCAAAAAATTGTTTTGTTTTGGATTTCCTGTATTTATTGGTGGTAGATATCATATTTTAGGCGTACCGGTATAAAACCGGTATTCCGGTATTTTATTTTGCAAATACCGAAAATTTTCGTCCGGTACTGCATTCACTAATCATGAGTGACAGGATGCAGGAAGACTTCATCAGCTTCCAATCATTCATTAAGCTAAATAGGAAAGAAATATATTTTTTTATTAATAACGATTAAACGCTAAGAAAGATTTATTTTTATAATCAACGTATGATGTATGCAATAATTTATTAAAAACTCTTAAGTGTGACAGCGTACAATTGTAAAGGCAATGCGTTAAAATTATTACACTGAGGCTCGTTTTTCCAATGCCCTGTTAGCAAAATTATCCATCGGAGTGTGAACTGGGTATATTCTATTGGCCGAGAAGTCACTAACTAACATACAATTTAGCTAACGCAGCATTGAAAAACAGGACCTTCATGTTTCAAAAATGTAAAGTGTGAATTAGCTTTTAGATCTCCATCCGTAACATTTTTTGTTATGTATGAATACCATATTGCATTTTCTGACAACTGTTTCCGTCAAAAACAATGCATATACAACAAAATTTACGTTGGTTTATTAACATTTGTTTTGTAAATATTAATGTTAATTTTTTTCCAACGATTCCACTATTATATTGTTGCAGATATTCGTTATAATTTGAAATTTTATATTTAACAATGATATTAAAAAATACATGTAGATATGTGTGTACGCTCCGGGATAGATATTTTTATTTCTGATAAAATATTTTTTAGTCTACGATAAAGTAAAATTGATAACTTTTCTTTGATAATTTTATCGCGGAAGTCTATGTACCTACCCGTTAAGAAAAGATAATTGAGAATAGACCGAGAGAAACCACTGAAGAGCATCTCACGAGTTAATTTAGTTACATCAGTACATCACGACTTTTAATATTATTTCTACAGGGTCATCACGGGAAAATGTCTTTTTTTTTAAATACTGCAAAACAACGGGTAAGGCAGGTCGAGGAATGGTTCGTCCTCCTCAAAAAGTGCGACAACAAGAAGCAGTGTCGTGTAAATTATAATAAATTAAGGAAGCCAAATGGGGGTTTATAATCGTAACACTTATTATAAATACCTTCTTGAATATTTAAAACCCATTTTAATTTTATTTCTATTATTCAAGAAATGAAAAGGTTACAAATAGCCATAGGAATGTACTACAAAAAATTTCATTTTTTAATCCTACATACAGTCCAGAAATACAATATAATCTTGTACGGTGTTCTAATCAAAAAATTGTGAAACCTTCAAAAAGTAAATTAAAAATCCTTTTTGGCCACCCTGTTTATTTAGGAAGTGAAAAGACTGTCATAACACAATTCCAAACTACTATTTTTAATTTTAGGAAATGGAAATTAAAAAAAAAAAAAGGGGGAGAAAAAAAAAAGAGGTTAGAAAAAAAGATAAAAATATTTTTAATCAAGTTGCCCCACCTGAAACTATTCCCTCGTGTCTAAGAAATATGACACCTTACTTGAATTTTTTCAATATTTATTTTAAAATAATTCGATTTTCTCCATTTTTCTGATTTCGAAAATACCAACATTATATAATTTAATCTCAAAAATTTTTGAGATGTTTGGATTTTGGTATTAAAATGTCGTCAATGATTTTGTTAAACGTAGTTAGTTACCTTTAAAAACTTTCTCCAGTGAATTTATCTCAAAAAAAGAGATCGAGAATGTGTCTTCCATTTTTTTGTATCTCTTACAATTACCGGTTACCAATATACAAACATCGAAATTTGTTCAACCTATAATGAAGCACTGAATAATTTGTTACTTGAACCGATTGAAGTTTATATCATGAATTGATATTATAAATTTTATTACAACTCAATCTAATCCCCTAAATAAATACATCCAAACAAGTTCAAATTTGTTCGCATAAAACAGCCATTATCCAATTTGTAAAATCGCGACCACATTGCATGGATAATCAGAATAGTAGACCGGCAAACTTCCTCTGGAACAGACAGGTTTTTGTGTGAAGCTAATAATGTGTCAGACAAACAATCTTGCCACCTACGCGGCCATATTACAAGTGCATAATTGCACAAGGCTATGTCGACCTTGCGCTGCTGACCAAATAGAGTAAGCTTTGCACGCCCCCGTAGGCTCTCACTAGACGACATGCCTTAAGAAAGCCGACAGACAGAAAAATATCAATTACTTCCCATATGAGAGGTTACCTGTGTCTGTCATGAATTATAACATGTTCAGGATGGAATTCCTGATACATGACACTTTAATCTGTTTATCTTTTGTTTTAAAATGCCACACTTTGAATTTTGCAATATTCAATAGTGAGAAAAAAAAATAAGAAAATACAATTTTGTGAAAAATCACTTGTATGTCAAAAAGTACCGTTTATTATGTATATAGGATATCCCAAATTGCAATCAATTATCTTCACAACTAAAGGAGAAAAGGGGGGTGTACCATGATCCTGTTACACCCGGTATATACATACATACACACATATAAATTTAAAATTGTAATAATATGTAACATTGTCACATACATCGAAGTAGGTACTTGTTTTATAAACAACAGTAAAGATTATTATTAAACATACATACATATAGAAAACATGTTAAAAGGAACGATGTTCTGTAAGTGTATGTACATATATCAACATTCAATAGCGTTTTACTATAGGGAGTATGTAGATAACATATTCGTCAATCGAGTAAAAGTAATATTTTAAAATAAGTTGTTTGATTTTTGATTTAAACGATAATAGAGATAATAACTCCTTGAGTTCTTGAGGTAGATGATTGTATAATTTTAAGTGGGGAGAGTTCTTGACACTTAATGTTAACCTATAAAGAGGGGTTTTAAAAAGTGCTGCAGAACGTGTGTTATATTCATGAAAGTCAGAATGGGTAGAGAAACTGGATGGATTCTTATGGATTTCATTCAGACTGTAATATCTAAACAATGAAGGAAGAGGCATTATGCATAATTTAATAAATATAGGTTGGCAGTGTTCTATAAAATTAGCACTTACAAGAATCCTTACCGCTTTTTTTTTGTTGACGAAACACCTTTAATGCAAGGTAGGAATTCCCCTATAAAACAATTGCATAACATATCATAGATGGAAAAGAGCAAAATAAGTAATTCTTAATATATCAGAGTTAAGAATGCGCTTTAGTTTCTTGAGATGAAAACAGTAGTGCGTGAGAGCTTTTATTTAGATATTCGATATGATTTGACCGATAAGATTATCGTCCAGGTAAATACCTAATAGTTTCACATGATCATCCTTAGTTATGTTTTTGTTAGAGGATATAATAAGTTTTTTCTACTTCCTACATAGAAAATACTATTTTGCTCCCTCATTTCTGGGAGCAAAGTAGTACTTTTCCTCCCTTGTGAGGAAAATACTTTGCTTCCCTAGGGCTACCTCTGGAAGCAAACAAGTAAAAACTTCAAATAGCTGTAACAGTAGTGTATAGACTTCTTTTATTGATACACAAACTTATATCCAGCAGATTTCCTTTTTAAAAAAGCTACTAATTTAGGAAACTTAATGTCGATATTGTCTTTAGTGTAGATCGCAACATGCTGTATTTGCTCCATAATGTTGAAGGCTTCAAATCGGCGCATTTTTTGGAAAAGTAAAATAGGACCACTTCTTCACATATTTTTCTTATTTGCCTAGTCTCCATCCAACAATTAAATAGCTGGTACTCTTTTTCATATTTTTCACGAGACTTTAACGGTAATAGATTTAACGAAACCACGTTTCCTTCTTCCAGAATATCTTGAGGAACTTCATCTTCACATTCGGAATACATTATTATAAACTTTTTGGAAGTTTGTTTATTTTGAAAACAAGAAGCAACCTTAGCAACGGTCCATGTACTTTGATTTTTAACAATATTTACTTATCTAAATACCTATTATGACATTTTGACATATTTGGTTTTTTGATTGTCATGCATAAGAAAATATAATAAAATATATGTAAAACCAATGTAAAACACTGTAAGTGGTCGTAGAAAAAAATCATATGTATTACACAGGAGCAAAGTGCCATTTCATCCGCGGGAGGAAATTATGCACTTTTCTCCCTTTGTCATACAAATAGCTATTTGTGTTTTCTCTTCATTGAGTTTAAAATTATTTAATATACACCAGTTTTGAGTCTGTATCATTATTTGGAGAGTTGTCTAATAATTTATCTATATTACAATCTTAGCATAATGGAGTGGTGTCATCTGCAAACAATATACATTTATTTGATTCTATAAATTGTGAAAAATCATTCATATAGATTAGAATCAATAGAGGCACCAAGGCAGAGCCATGAGGGATACCATGAGTGATATTTAAAAAAGTTCGAATTATTATTTATGGATACGCATTGTTTATGGTTCTTTATATAAGATTCAGAAAGGAAGCGGGGCAAGCCTCTAATTCCAACTAATAACATCTTCTTTATTAATCTCGTGAGAGACACAATCAAAGGCGTTGGTAAGGTCGGAGTAGTTGACTAGAGCGCGCGATGGCAAGTGAGACTAGATAATCTCTCCATCGTAGTTGCGGGTTCGAATCCCACCACCGGCATTGGCAATATCGGTGGGAATGGTTGTGTCCGCGTTTTTCATAAGTGTAACCCTCGCCCGTGTGGCCTCGGCTTTGGATTCAGGATCCTCAAATTTCTATGGTGATGTTTATTTTATATTAAGATATTTAAGTTTATTCAAACCAAAATCAAATCAAACCTAGTTAGATATATCTCCGCCAAATTACAATTTGTATAAAAAAAAATACAATTACAAAACGTTGGCAAATACAAATAAAACCACGGAGGGGCGAACACGGTTAGGTATCAGCTGTGCTGATCCGCGATCACCAATTCGCGACTGAGAATCCCCCCTGCTGCTAACGCGCCGTCCTGCGTGAGTGATTAATTTTGCGAAGTAGGCGGTGGGGCGAGACTCGGGCGATGCGTCGAGAATGTCTTACGTGATAATTTCTCTCGCGGCGCAGTAAGGCTAATTACACTAGGGGACTCTGGTGATTAGTTAGATTATGGACCTTTTATCAGTCACGTCCCAAAGCAAATAGACTTTTCTAATAACAACTATTAATAATTCAGAATATGTATCGGCCATCGCAAATGTTTTCAAATAACCTATTCACCAATACACCTCGTTGTGACTCGTACTGGACTATATCTGACACGTTTGAGGCAAATATCGGGACGGGAATATCAAATAATTTAATAGCGTCTACCGCGAGGATTCCGCGCGAAACATTTTTATAGCCAACGCGACTTCACTTAGGACAGCGCTTAAAGGCTTAGCGAGTAAGCCGCGTTTTAACGCGTTTCATGACGCACCGCAATTAAACTGAATTTGTTCTTTTTTTGCATTTATTCTTACAGAAAACATTGTCTGCGCCATGTCGGCGCGCTGACTCCGCTTACTTGCCGACCAACAATGTTTACTGTGAGAATAGATGTAGCAACGTCAGCTTGGAATTTTGCGCCGCATCATAAAGTGTGTTAAAACGCGGCTTACTTTATGGGCCTTAAGTTATCTATACTTTGATAAATCCGCTTCGCCCGTGCCGCGGAGCGACGCAGCGCGGAGTTTTCGAGGGATCGTTCGTCCACTATACGCAGTCACCACTTCAAAATTTTGTATGAAAAAGTAATGATTTCGTTAAATGAAAAATATTTTTTATATTTTGTTAAAATACATATAGTGCATTTTCTTAATTTGAATTGCTTAAACTTACCGTGATAAATGTAAATTTGTTTTACAACACTGTTTACTTACTCTAGACTGGACAATAAAAATGTAAAACTCAAGCACGTGTCAAAAATGCATCCAAAAAACATTCGAACATTCATAAAATCGATGATTTCTAGTCAGCTCTACTGTCCACAAGGTCGGAGGAGTGGAGGAACGCGGCGAGGCGCCGTCAGCAAGCCTCGAGAAATCTCCAGAGCCGTTCCGACGTGCCTCGCTCCGCAACACAGCCTTAATCGACGCGTCTCGATTCATCTACATGTATTTTATTTTGATGCGGAATGGCGTCGCGCCGCACCGCTCCACCTTACCGACGCGATGTGTCGATAGAGGCCGTAGTGAGGACGGGAGCGGGTCGGAGCGGCTGCCTATCAAAAAACTCCGCGCCGCGCCGCTCACCTTTACTCGTCGCTCAGGCAAGACGGCGCGTTACGGTAAAACATAAATTGCGCATACCAGTGGCCGTGTTCGCACCTTCGCGGTTTTATTTGTAGACGCAGGATTACCCTTCTCAAGGAGTCTATTGCAGACACCTTCTGCTTTATAAACAAATTAACATACAATTAAAGGTATTCTTACTATTCTAAAAGTGTAAGTACGAGTTTTCATTCTTATACATGTGCATATGTTTTTCTAGAATAAAATGTTTTCGTTTTTATTTTGTCCTATTTTAAAAACACGGTAATGAATAAATTTTAATACTTGAGTAATTAGCGGAATTAATAAACTTTTGCATTTTTTTCTAATATTGATTAAAAAAAATTATATATTTTATACGCATAATGTAATGAAATTTGCAAATTTACATGTTAGTTATTAGAATAAATTAACAATACGCTTAAAAGAATCAATTAACTCAAATGTTGCGGCTAATACAGAAAATATTTATTATAATACGATACAATTAAAAGCATTTTAATTCAAAAAGTAATAAGGAATTTTACGTAATAAGAACCTTACCAAAAATGAAAATTAATTTCTTTATACAATCTCATTTTCTAAATCAACTGTTTCTTTTCTCCATTATTAACCATTTTTGTCGAAATTTTTTTCTAGCTTGTTTACCGTTATGTTATTACTTTTTGCTTTAAAATGCTACGAATTGCACCATACATTTTTATTATGATATTTATTTACAAATAACTTTGAACATCATCAAAAAAAATCAGTCACAAGACAAAACCCGTACCTGGCACATTTAGTTCTCTTTCATTTCTTTCGTCACCTTATTTCATTCATCTACTGAGGACCAGTTGGCAAAATCACGACAGGGGAAGAAGATTAACGACAGGAAAAAATCAATCCTGTGTCAGACTGACAGCGAACCGGACGTGAGAGTGAATTACTGTTCAATATTCGAAGAGACTGTTCCTTTCACTGGAGAAATAGACAAAAAGGATACAGTAGCGACTCGTAGATTGCATTTTAAGTGATATACTGTTTAAAAAACATAAACTTATCTAACATTTAAATAATTTGCTCGACAATTTCCATTAGCAGTTTTGTATAAAGATAATATAATTTTACATTTGCCATTCTCTACATTCATAGGGTTGCAATTGAAGAAAATCAGGCTTTAACCAAGAAAGCAGCCCTTTTTTATTACTAAATTTTTTTGAGATCAGAAGTGGGAATGGAATTTCAAAAAGGTGAATATTTCGGATTGTGTTAGAAAGGTTCCCGGAGAATTGTCTGTAAGTAAAAAACATTAATTTATTCAATGATAGTAGTTCTGTTTAATTTTGTACTTCAAGTTTTGATTTATTCATTCCATAGCCCTACTACAAATTAATTGTTATTTAAAATAAACATACAAGTAGGACATAACTAGAAATCGGGAGGTGGCGATAAATTCCAGAGACGACTTTTGCAAATATAATATTATGTAGAGTGGAATAAAAATAATATTAACTGAAAATTTTTGTTAATTATTATTTACTAACTTTTACAAATCTTATCACAGATAAGTATAACATATATCTTTTTAAACAATTATTTTCCCGGCTATTTGCCAAAACGCTGAAACTTGGATTACAAAAAAAGATAATATGCACATTATGTTCAGTATTACTGACTCAATAATGTTATTTTTAATTTCAACTATTCTGTCTAATAAAACCAAAAATAAATAAAACACAAGGTACTCACCAGTTGACACTCACTTTAAAAAACTTTAAAATATCTACCGACACGTGTTTCTGCTTGCCTTAGCTCATCAGGGTAGCCAGCGTATTTAAAGAATCCAAAGCAAAGAAACTTGTAAACCCCAATGTAATAAACATTAATGGCTTCAGAGAACAGAATAATTGAAATTATATAGTGGAAATACCCCTTATTAGGGTCAATGAAATAATTTAAAAACAAATTAAGTTCCTCCAGGAGGCCGA
This sequence comes from Rhamnusium bicolor, assembly GCA_029963845.1. Taxonomy (NCBI): domain Eukaryota; kingdom Metazoa; phylum Arthropoda; class Insecta; order Coleoptera; family Cerambycidae; genus Rhamnusium; species Rhamnusium bicolor. Next base: position 43,807 of record JANEYF010005552.1, on the reverse strand, counting down.
ATCCTTTTTCATTTCTCATCAAACTATGCGTTTGAAGTGACGAAACAGTAGAAACTTTGACAGGAAAGCAGTAGAATGCTATATAAAAACCGTAGCATTTTCTTCAAGTGACAGTATTTAAAAACAATACAACAGAAAATATACTTATGTATATGTTTTAACGAAAAATATTTTTTTAACGCAAAATAAACTAAATAAATAAAATAATTTAAAAACACCTTATTTCAACGCACAACTTTAGTAAAAATGGGGAATCAAATAATCCAATTGGCGTATACGATTTAAGAATGTAAGATTCACTGAACACTGATCTGGATTCACTAGATGCTTTCGTTCATATTGAACAAAGTAATCATGATTTATTTTTGTACTTTCTGTCAAGGGAATACGAGCTCTATGTGCAAGCTAATTAGGGAAACTGTCAGAAGTACTGGAACAAATCATGATCACTTTGTTTACGAATCATTGGCACTAACAAAAGCAGCTATTGATACTAAACGCACGCACGCTGGAACGAGTGAGCGACACCGGAGCGACACTAAATGTCCAACCGGTTGGTTACAGAATTACAACTTACAACGGCAGACTGTCGCAATTTTATATTAGCACATTTTATATGTTTATACTTACTTTTCCAATTATTAAAAATGAAGTAGATATCTACCCAAGAATAATATAAAAGTAGAGCAAGTTGCAAAACAGTAGATCTGACAACTCTGGTACTGACTGTAGCTAGTGTCACCTCCGTCGCCTCGACAATGCACAAAGACACCCACCTCTTCTACTAATAAATGAATGTGGAAGGGCTTAACTAAGTACATTTACAGATGTGAATATTTTGAACACATCCAATTTTCCAATTTAAAAACATTTCATTAAGATACATTTCAAAGAACTTAAATAAGGTACATAAATAAAGCAGATACATATCCATAATACAGTGTTGTTATCCCTACTGATTTTTGATAGATTCACCGATTTTCAATGAATTCTACAGATCCACATACAAATCCTACCGAAAAGAACACAGGAACTAGAAATCCAATGTCTAAAAGATCTATTTGAAAAATACATCACATCAATTTGAATTTGTTTTACAGTTTACCGCGGTCCTGTATCGGCAACTAGGCATACATAATTGTATGTGAGTCGCCCCCTGTCAGAAGGGTATACTAATAGGGGAGAAAAAGGAAACGAGTACTTATGGCCTTCACCTACATATGGCGCATGGGTTACAGGATGCAGTATTCCCTCAGGACTCCTTGTTTAAACACGGATCTGTGATCCATTGTTGATTAAAATTTGTGAGTGTTATGCATTGAGTTAAAAGGTGTTATGTGAATTTGTGAATGAACGAAGTTGGTATATCCATATTTGAGGCTTTTGCACAGTAAAATTTTAATTCTACTGATTTTTTACGCCACCTACTGAAAAATGTCACTACTAAATTAGTACATCATAATAGAGAAACGCCTTCAAACCATCATTCATAGCTTTTTTACAGTAATTTATCCAAAAATTGAAATCTACCAAAGTCTCTAGATAAATTTACCGATTTTGTACACCATCTACCGAAAAGTTCGTCTACTATCTACCGATAAAAGGTTCCCTGTAATTAACAACGTTGAACACACTGAAAATTTCTTTTTCAAGTACCAGATTAAAAATGTGAACGATTTTATTATACGTATTTATAAATATGTAATAAGGTAAAATAAGTCACTTGAGGGAATTTTGGAAAGCTCTTTTAAGGGTGTTGAAATTTTTTGAAACTTCTTGTATGATATTGATTTCTTTGAAATTAATATTAAGAGGAATTGTCAGATAATATTCAATACCGTTGTATTATGACCACATAGTCACTTTATTAGTCTAAGCTCAAAGACACCCATGTCAATCGGTAATTGCTCGCAATCGATTGCATTTATCGGCTTTAGTAATAGAACCTTTTTTGTAGTAACTTTTATAGGGAATATTAAGTATAAAATTTTGTGGGACGAACAGTTTCTGAGAAAAACAAAAACTACGACAGGGTGCATTTGGAGTGCTTTTTGAGGGTGAAGCAGCCACTTTTTGATTTCGCTAACTATTCACTTGACGCGTATAATCCCCAAGCGACAAAACTTTATAACTTTTTTTTCTCTCTATTCGACCGTTTTGGTTCTAATATAAATTGCCTAACACCTAATAATCAAACATTCTCAAACAATATGAAATGAAAATATTCTTATTTACTATGCAATAAATCTGTTTTCTTTTTAAAAATGGTAACAAAAAATTAAAAGGTTTCATCAGGCAATTGGATGTCTCGAAGCTATAAAAACAATTACTAATTGACCGTCATCATGACGGGGATGCTTGTCGAGTGTCCAATAGCAATACGAATGCATTGATAGATGTAGGCGGATACATTTCCTCAGACCGTCATAAAAACTGTGTAAGTGAGTGTAATACTACAGATAATCCACTATTTAGGCAATTGCATTAGTGAGCAGTATAGACAATGTTCAGGTATCATTGGAAACGATACTAAGAAAAAAATATCTATCACTGAGATGTGACAATATTAAACAAAAAAATTTATTCTGAACTGAACGATAAACACGTCTGGATTAGCGTGGATGAAACCAACAATGTTTGCGGCTGGAAGGTGTCAAATGTTTTAGTGGGTGCATTAATATTAATAATATACTTTTGCTCTTGTGATCGCTAGTTAAAAATACAAGTGCACGTTAGTGTTACATTCAACAATATATTCAGCTTACTTTGTAATAACTTTGGATGTTACCGAACTCGCCAAAATAATCACAAAGTACGATATTTTGTTATATATGCATGAACATATTTATGCGATGACACATACCTTGCAGCAACCCTGGAATTGACGTCATTTATCGCTACCTCCCGATCTCTAGACATAACACTGCCACGGTTTGGTGAAAACCAATAGAAACCTATCATAAAATTCATAAGAATATTACGAGCCTCATGGCAAACAATTTCTAAAGCGACTCTTTCTTCCGGTTATTCTCCTCGGCAGATGTTCTGATAGTGGTATTTTTTTATTTATTACCTATTCAATGTATACAAAATTTGATAAAACATTGTTTCAAGATAAAATTAATTGCTGATTGAAATTCTATTTCGCATTCCTTAAATAACAGATGGCGTGTTTATTTTATAATCTTTTTGTGCTTTTTCTGAATAAAAAACCATAGGACGGCTTAAAAAAACAATTGAAAGAAAAATAATCCCATACGGAGGGAGTAACAAAGATATAAAAATGTCATTGAGGAATATTTAGAATATTCATTGTTATAAAAAAAATTAGTAATCGTTATTGTCTCTGGATTGAAAATCACAAAGAATTGCGATTCAAAAAGAGACAAGTTGACAAAGATAAACACATAATTTGAGAAAATTACAGCAGGTTTGAATTAATTGCTTCAAAACAAACAAAAAAAAAGTCTGAAAAGAAGGAAATGACAGATGATATACTAGATCTATATTTATAGAAGACTCGACGGTAATAAATTTGAGAGGACCAGTTTTTATCCTGCATTTTCAAGGCCAATCATTTAAAGAATTTGTAACATTTAAGACAAAACTTTCGCCGTTTTAATTAATGCATATTAATGTTCGTTCATATGATCTTGATAAATTTATTAAATAAAATAATCAAATTTGCTTTAATTTAAAGCACAACGATAACACGAATAATACAGAAACATGAACCGCTTGGTTCCTGGATAATTAGAGAGTACGGAAATTCTAGTGGTGTACTAGTTTACTTTATAATTTTAGGACTTATTTTACTAAGTTTCACAGTTCGTATTTTTCCATTTACGTGTAATTAACAATTATCTTGTAAAACGATTGTGATTGGCAACGCAAATAAAATTACCGCGGAAGCCAATGTTAAATATACATAAAATACTTAAGTACTAGCCGCATCTGGAAGGATACCACAAGACGGATTATTTGCTTCTGTTTACTTCTGGGAGATGGAAGCAACAAGATATTGGTGATATGGTGTGCTAAACTCGATAGAATAGAGATACAAGTGAACTGGATGTTGATGAAATAAATAAAAGTAACAAACTCTCCGGCCAATAATTGGTTTTGTAGCGAAGTCGAGTGGGAAATCGAGTTTTTATCGGGATTACAAATTAACTCCCACTTTTCTGTGTACTAACTAATGTGGTTACGGGAGAAAGAACAAAAAGTGAGTTAAGGATTAATTAAATATTACTATGAAAAATACATTACAAGAAGGTGACCTGGATAAAAAGATACACACGCAGGAATTAAAAAATGCCAGAAATACATAAACTTTTCAGCTATTTTAAGGTGTTTGTCGGTCTTTACAATTTATGTACCGTATGAAAAGTTTAATTATGAAGAAATATAATAATAGCAAACCTTTATTATTTACTCAACTTTACTACTTTTTGCATCAAAATCCGAAAGTGCTATTTGTCCTGAAAGACCTACTTATATTAGGTTATTGCTTAATCGGGTCTTAATAAGAAATGTCGTATATTCAAAATTGTATATATTTTTCTGAAAACAAAATAATTATTACAGATACTTCACCGACTTCTACCGAATGCCCCAGTGCCTCAGAGTTTTATGTTGAGTTATTAACACAACATATCCCACAAGGATCCATATTCGGAACTGCTATTTTTTTTATATCTCGTCAGCGCACCTCAATTTATGACAAATGGTTTTGTTCAGATACGCAGTATCACATACAGGATTTATGCCAAAGTATGGTAATTACAGCTGCCGAAATCAAAGATATCTGGTAAAGAGTAAAGTGACATATTTACGAGATGAAGCTGAATGGCTGAAATATAAATCCAAATTATATTGATGTTGGTATAACATACATATTACAGTTTTATCTGCCATACATATAATTAAAAACTTATATGTATGTGGATGGGTCCGGATTTAATATTAAACAGGTGAATCAATTATGTCAATTTTATGACAACCCTTGGACAATTTCCTACCAAGATGCAACGCGTTCAACATTAGAATTACATATTTAATTATTTTGAAATTGTGTGGCATTGTTTATGAACTTTGTTAACTACTGAATTCAAGAGATTTAAACAAAAAATAGATTTCTTGTTTGAGATATCATAGAAATTTATAAAATGGAAAAACCAAAATTAAAAACTTCTAAAAGCAATTTCCGTTTGCTATTTCTGTTTGTTACTAAGTTTTAAAATGCCCTTCTTAGGTGAGACCTCGTCATTTGTCCTAGTGCACTTAGTTTTCAAAACTGCAATTATAACTTTATATGCATTGACTACGTACTTTAATAACTATTTGTTCAGACTGGCACTAATTAATACTTTCTAAACATTTTCACAAAACCGGGATGATGTAGAATGAAATACTATCGTTACTTTTTTTTCGACTGTACCTACTTACAACTAAAGAGCAAAGCAATTTCTCCCAACATAACAATTCCCCACCTGAAGCAATAATTGTGAATTGGACTAGACGTATCACTAAGTAACAATACAATGCCAATTAGAAATGGAATTGAGGGAACAACATTAAATACTGTATGAAATCGCGAATTATTTTTTCCTTGATTATGGCGCCCCGGGTTAATTACAACCAGGTTTTCTCTCAAAGAATACCATACTCATTGTCGCATAACTGTACTTAAATTATATCTTCAGGCAGTGAACACACCCAACGCACTACGTGGGAAACGTGGTCTAAACGGCGTATACAGGGAGGACAATCGTATTCTATCATCGCACAGTGGGGCAAACCACATCAAAATTTGACATAAACTCAAGGCCTCGATGTATTTCCATGGAAAAGGATACTTATGGGTTTTTGGAATCGTTGATGCCGAATCTGATGTCAAAAATAAAAAAAATCAAAATGGCAGTCCTAATATGACGCGCAGTGGGGCGTATACAGTATATCTCAAGACGAATGTTATATCAAAGGTGAGACCCGCATAAACGATGCATACCGTGGACACGTGTTTCGGACTTGTTGGTTCTCATCAGCGTGGCGTAGCAAAGTTGAAAAAATAGACACAACTTAGGCAAAACGACCCAAACAGAAAACACTGATAGAAGCCAGTCGCTCATTTATGGCTTCAATTGAAAGAACCCGTGTTTACAGGGCGACAAACAATGCCTTCTTATAGCTGGCGATAACGTTAAGTTCTTATTAGTTTTTATAAAACGGTTATTTATAGATGATACAAATGTCCCTCTCCTCAACTTAGGTTAATGCCCACGCGCAAACGTTGCACTGTAAGTAATTGGTCAATCCGCCAGTTTTCACGGACCTGGATGTTGTACCTATTAGTTGGGAATCTGGAGGCCCAAAATCGATCATGGGGTGTGAACTCAAAGATACAATTTTTAAAAAATACCATCAAGAAAGATCATACGGATTTGAATCTGGAAGGCGCAATGCCGTTCAGGATTGCAAAAAGACATAAACGACACAAACGAACACCACCGACAGGAAGCCAGTGGCTCATTTGTAGCTGCAATTGAAAACCCCGCGTTTACAGGGCGATAGACAATGTCTGTTCCCCTGTAAACATGGGGTCTTTCAATTATTGTATGTTGTATGTTTTGACGCTTTGTTCTCTCTCAGATATCTTAGAAAAACACATTTTAGGTATCTCAATAATTCCCTTTTTTGTTGGAGGGTAATTGGGAAAACTTATAGATGTTTCAAACCATGCGTAGTTACTAAATAGAAATCTTTCGTTGTGTATATTACACCATACCTACTTCTCAAAATCTTTTATAAAAACAAAAACTTTTCTACGCAAGTAAGGAATGTCTTTGTCAGAAAAAGTTCATCAGAGCTCGATCCTGAAATGAATAAATTTAAAAATATAAACTCGTATATACATAAAGAAGATTTAAAAATAACTCATATTTATCTTAAGCTAGTTCAAATTGGCGCAAATATGCGCAAGTTTCTAACCATATCCCTAAAAGATCATCTTATTAGCTAACATTAATGACTAAAAGTATAATTTCGAAACATTGAGAACTAAACTAAAACGCTAAGGTTCCTAAATCATACATCTTGATTTTCGATATAAAAATAGCTTCAACAAAAAAATCATTACTATATTCATGTGTGAATAGAATGTTACATATTATAAAAATTGTTAGACTTACCACTGGGTAATGGCGTCCTGGTAAAATAAAAATTACTTTAAAATCCACCGAGAAATAAGCAAATAAAAACAAACAGTATTATTAAATTCTCTATAATCCATCTATTAATAACGCGTAGGAAGCACAAGTTTAGACCGGTGTATCGCAGGTAGTTCACAATTTCTAGTGATAATAAAATACCTTTAGATGCGCAGACTCATTGGGTATTACCTACACATTATAAAAATCTGATACGGCGTTTTTCGAAATTTCGAATTTCTGCCAACTTTTGACGTCCTAGGCCCCACTGTGCATCGTTTGGGAGCAAATGACAGTCAATCAGTAATCACGTATTTCTAACCTTAAACTGTAATAATGAAAGTAAAACTATTTCATTTTAAACGTAAATAATACCCACAATTACACTTTCAATATTGCACTAATTTCTACACTAATCTCTATGTAAATGAGCCCTTACAGTGCACCGATTATAACTTGGCCTGCAGAATGTTTAGATAAAGAAGAATTTTAAATTGAAGACCTTGTTGCAACAAGGAGGCAGCTCCAATTTTGGGGCAAAATGAGTTAGATACCTGGTTCGATGTGTTATTAGGGGCTCCATCTATCGATGTAAGAACGAGTCAACAGCCGCAATAAATAGCGGTGTGATTACACGATTTGTAATTACTATTTGGTAAAAAACAGAGACAGTTTTTTGTTGCTCCTGTAAATTTGTTGAAAACGGAGCTACCTCCTTGTTGCAGGAACGTCTTCAATTGCCGCTAGAAAGAGATGACTGGACCATTACTACATCGTGTACAATTTGAAGCAGAAGTATGAGTATTACAGATAGTGTTATTCGTTCATAATTAAAGTAAAACAGATATTTCGCAGTGCTTGAACTGATTTGCCACTGCTGTGAAAAATAACGTGACAACTTCTAAATTTGTTTAGTGCAGAAGAATACCACATATCTATGTAAATTTCCTAAGAATTGTAATAACTGAAAATCAAATCCATTTGAAATAAAGTACCTCAATGAAAACGACATACCATGATAATTAATTACCTTGATGCTTTATTAACAATCCCCAGATCTGCCTATTTCTACACACTCCAATCATATTCATACAATGAGTTACATTTTTCTAGGACCTCTATCGTACAGTTTTTGAAAGTATCATTAACAGCATTCAGCAGAATCGTCATTTGATTGACGCATTCCCTATAGTTTCCCATACTTTTCCCAAGCACATTTCTCAGGTTGTAAAGGCCCGTATACACTTGCAACAAAACATTGTAACATAATTATGTAGCGCAACATTGACGGTGTATATACAGTGTATTTCAATAAAATATTCACCCTAAATAAATTTGGTTATATTGATTTTTGCAACTAACGCAAAAACACGTCAAAAGAGAAAAGAGGGGGATACATTTTCTTATAAATAGACCTAGGATTAGTTCCACCTCCTCACTCCCAGAGCCACCCCTACATCTTTTTTTTAACCGAACACCCCATATTTTTTTCAGGTCATTAATTTCTCCTCGAAGAGCTCATTACAAAAATGTATAACTTGTGGGATCTAAAGTGAATAGTTTGGGAGGCTACAGATAAAATTCATTTGAATCCATTTACCTAGATTTTTTCGAGCACGTTACCCATACCAACTTTAATAAAAAATGGGTACTGACAAGAATTTTTTTTTTTTTTACTACAGATAAACAACTCCTTTTTATGACTAAGGCGTATTTGTTTGAGATTCTTTATCAAGTGAATTCATTGAATGAATGTAGTGTAGAATACTGCTAGTTTCTCAACTATTTATCGTTACTATTATTTTCAAAATGGTGTCCACTCTGTAAGAAAGAATTGAAATTGTAGGTTTCTACTACGGAAACAATAATTCGGCAAGGGCTGCTGCTAGAATTTTGAATACTCTTCCAGGTAAAAATACAACACATACATACATAATTGAATTGATGCAGAAATTTATGGAAATGGGATTAGTTGGTAACAGAAAGCATAACCCAACGCGAGTGGTTGGTTAATGACGAAGCTATGGAAGTTACAGTTTTAGGAGCAGTTACTTTAGAGGATAGCAATCTTTATCACAATTATCTAGATCAACAGGTGTTTTACGCGGCAGTTTCTTTAGAATTTTACATAAACACAAATTTCATCCATACAAAATAAAATTAGTACAGGAACTGCACGAGGATGATCTTGACCATCGTCTCGAGTTTTGTGAAGTAATGAGTGGAAGTTTAATTGACACTCCAAATCTTTTTTACAACATTTGTTTCTTCGATGAATGTACCTGTCAATGGATTAGTCAACAGACACAATTGCAGATATTGGGCTGAGAGTGATCCACATGTATTGCGCACACCTCAAAAATTGAATGTTTGGTGTGGTATCCTAGGAGATCATATTGTTGGACCCTTTTTTTATTGAGGGAAACTTAAATAGTTAGTCTCATTTGGAATTACTTAGAAAAGTAGTTGATCCACAAATTACTCAAATAATATAAAACGATGAGACTTTTTCTGAAAATCTCCATGCATTTCTACAAGATGGAGCACACCCACATTTTGCTGTAACTGTCCGTCAATTTCTTAATGATACATTCCCTGGTTGTTGGATAGGTAGAAAAGGTCCGATGATGGAATGGCCACGTGGGTCACCAGATATGACTCCTTTAGACTTTCTTCTGTGGGGGTATTTGAGGACGAATGTTCATGCAACTCAACCAGACCCGCTAGATGATTTGCGATAAAGGATTGGTCAAGAATGTCAACACTTAACGCCATAAGTTTTTCGTAATGTTAGAGAGGCGTTTAAAACGCGACTGTATCATTGCATGAAGGTCAATGGAAGTTAGTTTTAACATCTAATAAAGTAATTTTTGGTACTGAATCGTTTATTACTCTAAACACCTTTTTTTAATTTACAATAATGTGTGGCCCCCAAATTATTCACTTTAGACCTCGCAAATTAAACATTTTAGTAATGAGCTCTTCGAGAAGAAACTAATGACCTTAAAAATATGGGGTGTTCCATTTAAAAATAAAAGTAAAGGTGGCTCTGGAGGTGAGGGGGTGGAACTAATCCTAGGTCTATTTGTAAGAAAATGTGTCCCTTCTTTTCTCTATTTGACGTTTTTGCGTTTTTTTTGCAAAAATCAATATATCCAAATTTATTTAGGGTGGATAGTTTTCATTGAAATGCACTGTATATTATGATATATGTATGTAATTTTGTAATTTCGACGCGTTATATCAGGGCGCAACGTAAATGTTCCACGCATCATTTCGCTTCGATTCACCGAGTTTCGGTATTTTGCCCAAGCATCCAAGAACGTTGCGATTACTTACCATTACCCAGTGTCCAGTACACCAAACACAAGATTTTACCATCATGTCATCAAAGTTTTCTTTTCAGTACACTGGTAATGGAGCGGATAGAATAGTCGTTGTTATGACTTCTCTTGTAGTTGTATCATTTTAAACACGTTGAGACCAATCAAATTTATAAGTAATTCGATATCTGTTGATGACAATTCTAATACATTTTGTTACTGTACTTAATTTATTGAAAGTTTAACACAGCAAGAAAATCTCTGTCACCAGACTCACATATTTCTGGCGTAGTGAATGTAAATGTCACGCCAGCTGCCCGTTAACATTTGTATTTACACAACGAGACCAGGTTCAGTTTGACCAAAATTTTTCTGCAATATGTTACGCGTAACATCTTCTCGTTCTTAAGCAGAATTTTCACTAAAGCAATAAGCAACAAACGATAGCAACATACAATACGCGATATGTTTTGCTCGCAAAAATTAAGTCGAAAATCACACCAAAACGATAAGCAACAAGCAACGGGCAATTAACTACAATCAACAGGGGATATCATGTCTCTCATGTATTCACACCAAAACGATTAATTATTGTTAATTTGTAGAATATGTCAGCTGTGATTGCTGTGAACAACGTGTTGATTCATATTACATGCTACGTAGACAAGGATTTAGTCTCTATCAGCAACACAATATTTTTACAAGCAACACATATGTATATCGCATATCGCTTGCTGCCTATTGCTTTGGTGTAAATGCCACCTTACGTAACCTGTTCAGTCCAAAATGATGACGATATCGTTCTAAGAAATACCTCCTGGCGATAGGCGATTTGAATCGCGAGAAACATTCCTGTCGTGTTGTTAGAATTAGTGTTGTTGACACATAAAGACAAAATCTTCGTCTACGTCTGCAATCGGGACGTTGTTCCCAGCTAACATCTTCTACACACTAAACAATTAACCGTTTTGGTATAAATACATGAGACATGATGTACCTTGTTACTTGTAGCTAGTTGCTCGTTGCTTGTTGTCTACCGTCTTGGTGTGAATTTCGTCTTAATCATGTTCGCGATGAATATACGTTACAAAGTTTCGTTGCAAGTGTATACGAAGCTATGAATCTCTGCAGCTACTTTATCATGCTGGAAATGCTGTTCGGATGTATATAATGGTTACATTTTTGCGATGTATAACGGACATCCACGATTAAACTACTGTGTCGGATCAGAAGCCATAAAGTTGGGATGAGGTTTTCCTGTAATAACTCAAAATTTACTTTATCGATTTAAATTTTCTTGCACCAAATGACAAATAATTTTAAAGAACTTTAATTTGAGTATAACAAAGGATAAAGTACTATTTAAGGTTTTAAAGTTGTGGTGGCTGAGGTGGCATGTATCGCGATAATGAACACTCCAACTTTGGTTCTCCGTAACAACAAGCCGTTTGAATTATTATTATTTTTGGTTTCTGAAAAACTGGGTTGAAACAAATTTTTTAAATGAACATGGTGCATTAACTTTTATACACTCTTCTTCCAATATTAAGTAATAAATTAGGAAATACTTTATTCCAACAAACTATTTGAAACGTTTGACAGACTGACAAGTGATTGAATATTACTTGGAAATAAAGCAATTCTATGGTGTCGAAAACATATCGGGTCATCCTGTATATCCAAATATAACATCCAATTCAACAATCATTTTTCAACGTACATTCGGCCGTTTTAGTTGCTCTCCAACGATATTACATCCAACAGGTGGCTTAAATGTTGCCGTCCTGAGGCTACGAACTATTTTAATTTTAATGGTCATTGAGAAAAATCTGTCCATATTATAAAAGCACCACTAAAAATTAAAGTGATTTATAGCAGGTTTATAAAATGCGATGTAATTAAAAAAATCACTTTGTAACCTCGATTTACTGCGGTAAAAGTTCTATGTGTCTAAGAATAAAAATTACGCTAGATTTTTTTTTGGGAAGTAATTTTACAGATACGATTAACTGAAGTGCTGTTGGAAATTGGCCACTTTACATACATACAGGGTGTCCCAGATTTAATGTGACATAGAGTAATGGGAGATAGAGTAGACTTGGCCGAGTTCAAAACATCCCCAAACTTACCTTCGTTTTTGAGACACAAGACGTTTTATGGTTTTTGACTAAAACTATAGACGGCCATATTTCTGGGACGGCTTTAAATATCTGAATAAAATTGGGTACAAGTATTATACTCTTTTAGTCCAATCGAAAACGTAATTCACTTTGAGAAAATTCCAGGACTGGCCTCAATTTTTATAATATTGATCTTAGTGCGGATAACATAACCTATTTTGGTAAATATTAATAAACGTTTAAAAAGTCAATGGATCAGTGTATAAAATAATATCATAATATTTGGCTTAAGGCCACTATTTTATTAATTTTACTTAAATACTCTACACTAATTTACCATCCCCATTCTTTTGAAAAATTAGTACCAAGAGCAACATTATAAAAATTGAGCCCGGTTCTGGAATTTATTCAAAGTAAATTATTATTTTCATTGGACTAAAAGAGTATAATATTTGCACCAAATTCAGATATTTAGAGTCGTTCTAGAAATATGGCCGACTACAGTTTTAGTCAAAAAATCATAAAACGCTCTGTATCTCAAAAACGGTTAACATTCAAGGTTAAGTTTGGGGGTGTTTTGAACTCAGCTAAGTATGCTCTATCTCCCGTTACCCTATGTCACTTTAAATTTGGGACGCCCTGTATATTATAGACCGCCAAAAGTAAAGAATTTTAAAATGTGTAAACTTTATTAATAAAACAATATGAACGAAACAGACACAAAACTTCTTTATTTAGTCTTGATAGTTATGCTATAAAGTATCGTTTGGCATGCTCCATTACGATATGCCATAACCAAATTTCACCAACCTCCATTGATACATTATTATTTTGAACACTTGGGACTATGGAGTGTAGAGAAGGAGAAACGTCTCCGTGTTAAAAAATGTGATCGGATTTTCGATGGAAGAATAGGTGGCGCTGATTTAGAGGAGGTATTCTACGTGATTTTGTTTTTACTATTTTTATTATTTTTTTACGCTGTATAATTCTTTTCAACACCTACATAATATTATGTTTTCGTTAGTTTATAGAATCTGAAGCTAGTTTCAATCCCATAATACGATCAGCGCCACATCTCATACCTTACAGAATTCCGACCACATTTTGAACGTACCGTCCATAAGAGACGTTCCTCCTTCACTACACTCCATACTTGGGATTGTCGTTCACGGAGCTACTGGTTTGTAACTCTTAGGACACAAAAAGCAGCAGTTATCTGAGAGTCACTACACTTGTAATTCAATGCGATCTCATACACGAGTGTACTGGTCACCGACCGGTACGTTACTGGTAAGTGATAATAAATCACCAAGAGACTGGGAGCTGTCAGTCGCCCAGCAATATTTACGGGAAACTGTTATGTCGTTGCACCTACTTGACAATAAAAAATTAGTGAACAAGCTTTTAGCGTAAAATTTGTTCAGGAAGTGGAGAAATATGTTTATATAATTATCAATTGTTTCAGTATTCCAGAGAGGACTATATTCGACATATTGCAGAATACCGACCAATCGCGGTAATTTCTAGTTACAAGAGATGCAAAATCTCTTCGTGGACGATATGTATATAATTCAGTGCGATTTCTTATACGAGCCTACTGGTCGCCGACGGGTACGTTATTAGTTAGTGATAATGATAAATCACCAAGAGACTGGGGTTGTCAGTCGCGCGACAATATTTACACGAAACTGTTTATGTTGCTGCACCTACTTGGCAATTTTAATGTAAAATTTTTTCAGGAAGTGGAGAAATGAAAAATAATTTGTTTATATAATTATCAATTGCCCCAGTATTCCAGAATAGACATTATACTTGACATCTTGTAGAATACTAAACGTTTGCGGTGATTTCTAGTTATCTTTGCGTCTCTTCGTATACGAGAATAGAATCACAGTTTTGTGACTTCAGTTTCATCACAAACCGAACAACGTGCCTTGGATAATGCACGTGTCACTATTACTTCTGCAGGGTGTGCTATGGTTTGTTGTTCTCGTTTAATGGCTATTAATATCGGAGACAAAGCTTTTTGAAAACTCAAAATTCTTAGTATAACACTAGCAACCTTATTACACCTGTTTTTCATCCACTGTCCACTGTCACTCACAAAAATTAATTTCGTACGCCTTTTATAATATTGCCCAAAACATTTTTATACACACTTAGTAGGTATGTTTTACGCAATGTATGGTTACCAGGCAAGGGAAAATCTGGTACGTATTTTATAAAGAAACCTCCAAAGTCAGCATTGTCGACTACATTCCAAGACAGACTACATGCACAAAATATGTCACACATATCATAAAATAATTCCTCTTTTGTAACTGTACCGGCAATATTGGTAAGAGTGTTTTATGCGAGAATGCTAGTGGACCATATGCAACCGCGGTCTTGTTTCTGACTGAGGAATAAAAGCCCAGTTACCTACAATATTATAAACATTTATCCTGGTTTCCTACCTCGATATTGATTATACTGATTGCATATTTACAAGTACTCGTATACAGATTGTGTACTGAAACATTAGACATAGTACAATGAAGGAAGACTGAAAATTGGCAGCGTATCACGGACATTGTGCATTGTTGACCGCACGACAGCCAGATGAATTATCTGCTATCCTAATGCTTACGTTAACGAGCGACGGGCTTACCTGCCCCTGATTTACATTGTAACGTTGTCATTTAAGAGACCTATGTCTACTGATTCAGTACACAATCTGTATAAATAAACACACCACATACATTTTTATGTGGTGTGTATTTATATAGATATAGGATTATTTTATATAACTGCCGGCTCTGAAAAATGGAATATATTTCCGCTGCTTAAAGATTATTTCTCGTAGCCCGTATTTTACCATCGTTAAACTTTTAAACTCGAGCGTTAATCAAGCTAGCTGAAAGTTTTCAAAGGGGAGATAACTTTTAGAGAATATACTTATACCGTAAATAGAAATTTTTTGAAACTACTTAACATATTTCATAGTGCAATTTGTCCCAAGTAAGCAGATCACTCGGTTTCATGTTCTCGATGCTAATCTTAGGAAAAATGATTAAAATCTAATCTTGTGGCTTCTTTTTTGCGAGGAATTCAATTCTGTAGAGAAGGAAAGATTTCAACGTCAAATATACAAAGTGTAGTCAAAAAACTGATATTCTGGTAAAAGTCGTTATTTTTTACGATTAAATTTTAAATTGGAAATATTTTTTTAGCAAACTTTTATGCAGTATTTTGATATTATTGTTTTAAACAGTTTAAATACGATAAATAGCAATTGCACCTTATTTTCATTAAAAATTAAAAATAGTAAAAATTCGTCCTTTCATTACACTTTTTTCTTTTGTAAAAACTTGTAGAAATTTTCTTATTTATTTCTTCATATCTCTGCAAAAAATGCAGTTAGCCGATATTAATGTTTCCTTACTTTTTGTTCAATATATTAATTGTAAAAATATCAAACACTTCAACTACACAATATATTTTTTATTTAACTATCATTATTTTACTTGAAATTATTATGAACGAACTGTAAGGCGTTTACCTTTTTTATACAATTGTTCAATTTCAGATTATAGTTGATAGAATGCTATTGTTTAAAAAAGGCACTTAAAGCTCAGAACAAAATTAAGCCAGTCAGTCCTATTGACATGTGGTAAAAGTTTTATAGAAAACTTTTACACTTTTAATCTTTTATCTATAGTACAAGACAATGGATAGTGTTTGAGACAATTAAGAAATGAAAGTGAATATGTGTCGCCACTTTTTTGAAAGAGGTTTCTCCTATTATTTAGTTTGTTACTAGTGTCAGATCAATAAAATTCCTATTATTTATTGATTCAACAGCGCCAGCGTTCGAGATAAAAGGTAAATATTTTTTATTGCTTATCAAATATAGGGTAAAATAATTAAATAAATATCAGAGATGTTAAGGGCAAGAACCACTTATGTATATTCAAAAGCATCGAGAATATCATCACACACATAAGTTATAATAAATATTTAGTTAAATAATTTTCTTAACATCTGTCCCAGTGTCTGTGTATAGCCACAGACAAAACAAATATTTTAGTTATTTTGAGACAAAATTTAATTATAAACATTGGCAGCACTTATACCACCAGCAATTCGCTTAATGTCTTATAATTCAACACTACGGCTACATACGCTAACGTCACTTAATCACTAACGACAAAATCTTTATTTAAATATTCTTTTCTTATTTAAAATTTATCTATTTTGATAAAAGGAGAGAGACAATTCCTACATAAATCTTCTTAAGTCTTATTTATTTTCTGAACAAAATATTTTTAAAAAAAGTAACCCAACGGTTTCGGCCACCTTTGGGGTAACGCAAAGTTGTGCACAAGTTAAAAAAAAATAATTTCTTTTAAGCATTTTGGGTAATATGGTAAAATTTAAAAAACAATTAAGACATGATCATAGGACAAAGATTAAAATTTTAATTTTTAATTTTTCATTGAAAAAAAATTCAGTCACATTCATTTATAATATACAGGGTGTCCCAGTTAGTAGCAGAACTTAGCCAATCGATAGAGGGCCTCATTTTAAGATAAAACTCGTTTTCGAGATACGGTGTGCTGAAGTTAAAAAAAATCCGGCAGTTAAGACACTACACAGGCTTATGATTTAAAATTTGGCCCGTGTTCTTTGCTTTAATAATGGCTATTTTTCTATTAATACGACATATTTGTCACAATATCCAGTGTTGTAAAAACTGGTATATGAAACCTCATTTCTATCTAGAATTTCTACGCCAATGGATTTTTCACAATTAATTATTAATTATTTTCTTAACTGTCTGTACAAATTAGCGAGAAAAGTAGTCTTTTTTTTTCTATACAACGCATTGTTTTTGAGAACAACGCCATCAATGTAGCCGATACCTTTGCGACGTTGATTCCTCATGAACGTTCAAGAGTACTGGAGCTATTCAAAGAACCACTGAATATGAAGAACGCCTCTTAAGTATTGCGGCGCTATCAAGCCGTTTCAGTGCAACCAGGTCTGTGGCAAATGAATGGTGGATCACCGACTATCAGATCCATTTATCCAAGGGAACTTATTTTTCGTAACTTCATTTGGTATTTGATTGTACCGACCCCGCCTCTTTTTGCCAGTGATCCGGACGCACCGAAAGGTAAGACTTGAATGGTACCAAAAACGAGCGTAGTGGGATGAAAAATGGAATCGGATAGTGTTCAGTAACGAATACAGATTCTGTATCAAAAATGATACCTTAAGATGAAGTATGAACAAAGTAGAACCAAGCCCTACTTTGATCACTCTGAGTGATTCATCATACAACGTGAATCATCTAAATATGTGCAGTGCAACGGCAGGTGTATGCAACTGGAATAGCCGATTTTGCAACAAACCATATATGCTTGCAATGTTGCCAACCTGTTAGGAATCTCCAAATGAGCAATGACTATTGTTATAAAAGTAACATTGGAAAAACACAGTTTCTTTGTAATAAAATACGTCAAAATTGCAAGCATTACACATTATAATTGTTGCCATAACTTAAACTCTCTTCCCATACATATTTAGAATATCTTCATATCATAAGGCAAATTGAGCACGAACAACTTCACTTGGAATCAATTTGAAATAACCTGAGTGGTTCACTATGAAAGATGCGTCTAGAAAATAAATTACTTCAACGACGTATTCACCTTGGATGATTCTCTAGGATGATCATCCAAAGTGAACCATCTAAATGCGCCTTACGATGGGCAAAGAAGAGCGCCAATATCCATTTGGCATGATGACGGTCTCGGATGCTAGGGCCAGGCAGGACTATTGCCTTTTTACCCTAGTCATCGCTGTAGACCTGGACCGGCCTCGTGCAGGGCGGGTTAACTTACTTTACGAACGGCCCCACTCACAAATGTGAGCGGTGCCGAAGATTTCGGTCAACCTCCCTGGGTCCTGGCTGATGAACCCTGCTGGCTAGGGCCTCTTCTGGCGCTCTTCTGTCTTCGTCTTCTTTCTTCGCCAGCTTGTCACCCCCGGGGTAGTCATCTGTCTGTCAGGGACTGTGTGGATATTCTGTGACTTGGGATTGACTGCCAGTACACAAAGTGGCAATTGACACATTGTCATCTGGATCATCGGACAAGGTGAGGATGAACTGTGTAGCTCTAGGAGGTGAAGGCCTAAGTGCTTTCTTAGCACTTTCGTCCTTCACGGAGCCAGGGGGACAACGGGCACTGGTCGGTTTACTAACCGGCGCCCGCAAGGTTTGTGGGAGGGTGGTTGGTCGTGTCATGTCTTTTCAGTGGGTTTGGTCCATCTGTAAGGAAAGGATTAGTTATACTTACCCGTTATCCAGTAACTGTACCTTCGGCCTCTTGTGCCTCGGTGCGTCGGCCGGATCATAGGAGGTGGCCTCCCTGATCAGCGGGTTCCTGTGCTCCTCAGCTAAGGTGTACAGTTTCTTCGCTCTATCCCGGATGATTTCGGTGACTGGTGTGTACTCCAGGTCCCTGAAGATGTCAGCGTTTCTAACGTACCATGGTGCGCCCACCGCTGTCCTGATGGCCACGTTTTCCACGGCTTGGATCTTCTTCAGATAGGTCTTCGCTTGGTATCCCCATGCTACGGAGGCGTAGGTCAGCTGTGGTCTGATGAGTGCTTTGACTAGCAGAAGCTTGTTCCTCAGACTGAGCCTGCTCTGGTTCCCTACCATCGGGTAGATGAGAGCTCTCGTCCGTTTGGCCTTTACCACGATGGCTTCGGTGTTCTGTCTCCATGTCAGGCCTTTATCCATGATTACGCCAAGGTACTTGACGGAATCGTGCCATTGGATGTCCTCGCCGAACATGGAGACGTGTCCTGTGGGGGTTTCCTTGCGTCCTTTCCTGAAGAGAATCGTCTGGCTTTTTCTCCGCGTTGACTGCGACTTTCCACTTGATACACCATTCTTCCAGAAGAGGCTGCCTCTTGGGAGTCTTCTGGTGGCTGTTCTCGCACTCCAGGATCTGGCCGTGTCGTCCGCGTAGAGTGCCATTGCGGTGCCTTCGGCCCTTGGGAGATCAGAGGTGAAGACAGCGAACAGATGGGGTGACAGCACAGAGCCTTGGGGGACTCCGGCTTCATCGGTCGATACGTGGACACACAGTCCCTGATCTTCACTCGCATCTGTCTCCCGTGCAGGTATGATCTAACTAGTTTGACGAGTGCAATGGGATAACCCATACTCATCATTTTAGCTAGTAGACCATCGTGCCAGACCCTGTCGAAAGCCTTCGCAACGTCCAGGAGTAGTGCCGCCGTGTCCTGTCTTTGGTTGAAACCTTTGGTGACTTCTTCGGTGATCCTGAGCACTTGGAGTTCCGTACTATGTCCTGTCCTGTACGCGGGCAAAGAAGAGTGCGCCGCCGATGTGGGGAAAGGTCAGATATTCAATTATATGCAGAACGAGACATAACAGTTATCTGTGGAGTTATGGTAGGGATAAAATAGCATATGGGA
Source organism: Rhamnusium bicolor (assembly GCA_029963845.1). Classification (NCBI taxonomy): domain Eukaryota; kingdom Metazoa; phylum Arthropoda; class Insecta; order Coleoptera; family Cerambycidae; genus Rhamnusium; species Rhamnusium bicolor. The sequence continues at coordinate 23,656 of JANEYF010005552.1, read as the reverse complement.
GCAGTTCCCCTCTGATATGAACCGACAAGAGTATGTATGTACATACAGAGTCTTCGAATCGGTTTCGTGACCGTATTTTCTGAAGTTGGAAAACCCTATTTTCCAGCAGGATAATTAAAACCTTGACATCTGGCTCTAATTGTGTAGCAAAAAATTGCTAGTTGTTTTCTATGTCACATAGTATTTATATTTATTGATGTTAAATTTTTTATCAATTGCATTAACATATCATATCGTACATGTGCCGTATGTTTTATCTATTTTAAATAATACTACAAAATTGTGGTGATATTAAAGTTGTGTAATTTAATGGAAGTGTTAATTCATAATATAATCTAAGTACTTCGTTGTATTGAATAGGAACTTATTATATGCAAATAAAAACATATTACAAGTCATATAAAGATCATTATGAGAAAATCTTCTTTTCGGTCAGTTTTTTATTTATTTATTTAAAAAAAACTATTACAAACAGCAGAAATAGAAACGGTTGGCAATCAATTTATCCACCAGTTTCATCATCTTACTCCTCGTATGTTCCATTAACAAAATCGAAAAAAAGTTAAATTACTTGAAATAATTTGAAATGCTGCCAACTTTTGGCAAGTTAAATTACATTCGTGAAATGTTTAAGTACCGGCTTAAAGTTTAGATAATTTGGTTTCTCTCATTATGTGGAGGAAGCTGAAAATAAAAAGAGCCACCTTTACATTATAAAACGGATGCAAGATAATTTTTTAGACAGAAAAAAATTAATTTGAAACCTTTTGGGAACTTAATGAAGATAGAGGATTTATTATTTAAACTAAAAGGAGTTTTTCAGAGGAAGTCTCCGGAGGCGATTTAATTGTAATTGTGCGGAAGAAAGTTTATAAACGGTGTTATATATTTTCTTAAACTGGAAGCTGCCTTAATAAGTAATATAACTCTTTTTTTTGTAAACATTTTTAAGTACATTTTTTAAAATATTATCTTATTACGAGTCTTATCAGAAATTACGTCTGCGACAATATAACACCGTGAAATTCAAAACACTTTCATTGATGTCACATAAAAAAATAGTTTGCTTGCAATTTTTGGTAGTGTTCTATTTAGAAAAGTTTTTACTATATTAACTGACTAAAATGATAATATGTGAGCTGCCTGTCATTTTATTTTTTATTCATTCGTATCCGTTTTAAGTAATAATTATTTGTGCACCATGGGTGTAAAGTGAGTGTTTCAGTCTCGGCATGATTAGGCACTAAAACACACTTTACTCCCGAGGTGCATACAATATTTTAGTACGAACGGGCACAATTTTTATTACAAAAAAATTAAATGTAAAAACCTAACGAACAATAATTGGCCACGAAATTTTTGTATATTATTCCGAATTTATCTAGGTATCCTTGTATTTGTCTGTTTGACATTATTTTTTATTTATTTCTGTTTGACGTTCAGATTACTAAATATTTTAATTACCAAATATTTATTTATTTCTTTATTTATTTATTTATTGGCATACACTGCTCAACAGGTAAACCCATTTCTAGAGCAGGAAAAATACACAAAACAAAAAATACAATACAGGATATAAGTATATAGAAAAGATATTTAAAAAAGAAAAAAACATTGTATAAAAATAACAATAGAACATTGTATAAAAATAACAATAAAATAATTTCAGACAGTTTAAGACGGAAAAAGAAAAAAAAGAAACAAAGACTTAGTTATATTTTTTTAATAAAATTAAGGGTGCAATGAAAAATATCAAACTGCCCACAGTTGTTGTTGTAATTGTTGCACATAGTAAATAGAGGAGAGTCTAAGAATATTCGAGTGCGAAAATGAGACGGCACATGAAAATTTAATTTCCCTAATAATTCTTGGCAGTCAATTTGATTGTGTAAGATTTTATATAGATATACTTGAGAAAAATATTCGCGTCTATTTTCAAGAGATGTCATGGAAAACTTAGTCAACAACTCTTGTTGGGGAACACCGATAGACGGGTATGCTCCCTCAGACTTAAGCCATAATAATTTTAAGAATCGTCTTTGCACTTTCTCCAAAGAGTCTACGTAATTTCTGTAGTGAGGGTTCCAAACAAGAGATGCATATTCAAGTTTAGACCTAACAAAAGCAAAGTATAAAGTTTTAAGTGTACTGATATTCGAGAAGTCTCTGCTAGTTCTAATTAGGAACCCAAGTTCACCATCGAATATTACGCCAAGGTCAGCAAGAGTAGAAGGTCGTTGAAGGACTGCGTTGTCAATACTGTAATTAAACATAACAGCCTCGAATTTAGTTGTGTAAGTTACACGTTACACTTAGACACATTCAGATTTAAGTTGTTTTCAACGCACCAATTAAATAAGTTTGAAAGGCTGTTTTGCAGAAAAACGCAGTCCTCCAAACAAGAAATTACTTTAAAAATGTTGACATCATCAGCGTAAAGTAGACAGGACACATCAATAACATTCACAATATCGTTAATGAATATGTTGAACCTGTTGTTCAACCGAGAATTGACCCCTGTGGGACTTCGGATGTAGCAATATATTCGACAGACTGGAAACCATTATACGCAACATATTGCCTTCTATCCGAAAGATAAGCATAACAAAATAATAACAGAGACGGCGAAAAACCAAAAACAGACATTTTGTTTAGCAGTATGGAGTGATCCAGTCGGTCGAATGCTTTCGAGAGATCTGTATATATTACGTTAAGTTGCCTGCGTTGATCAATAGCTTCAGAAATAGACTGGGTTATGCATAACAGATTAGAGGTGGTAGAACGTCCTTTCATAAAACCATGTTGATACACCGATATTTGGTTGCTAACGCTATAGTAAATGTTATATCATGGAGTAAAATTTCAAGGGCCTTTGAAAAATTACATATGATAGATATTGGTCTGAAGTTGCTAATATCATGTTTATCACCCTTCTTAAAAACCGGACACACTTTTAAACATTTCCAAATTTCAGTTTGTGACACATAGATTAAATAAAAACGTAAGCGGGTGTGCAAAAATACTAGCACAGTCTTTTACTAAAAATGCAGGAACACCATCAGGCCGATATTACGAACTGTGAAAATTACTTTATCATCGGAACTTTAATAATGTAGGCATTACATAACTGTCACTAAATTTGCGACTTCAATGTAAAATTCACCTTGTGGTATTCCCGGATAGTAACAATTATGTAAATTCTACTGAATTCAGGTACTGCAGAGTTATTACACTTTCAACAACGTCGTGGATACTACTCTGCATTACTTTAAAGCATTTTCTACTTTGAAAGTAAGAATTAGTAATATCGCCTGCATAGCGTTACCAAACAATCACTTTAAAGTAATGATAACTGAAAGTGTTGAAGTTCCTGTAACGTTGTTGGGACACTTTCGGCAGCTTTAAATTTGTGTAACTTATTAGCGACATTAAGACAATACTTTCTTATTCGGAACTAATCCAACATAGTGTCGAAAAGCAGTAAACCAACAATATAGATTTTTCGGCAATCATCGACCTTTCATAGAAAAGTTATGTTACAGTTAAGTGAAGTTAACAATTTAACAAAGTATTTGACTGATGCGAAACCGACCCCCCCTATTCGTTGAAATAAATAAATAACCAGGTTAGGAAAATAGTCCAGAAAATCGGACATTGCAGTGAAGAACCAACAAATGTTGAATTAAAGATTGTAATTGATTGTGATTATTTGTGGTTTACCATTAATTGTTATTAATTAAAATTTCGCACACTGAACAAATTCGCAAAAGTCAGACAAATAACTTACTTAGGGAAGTTACAACATTTACGAATACCTGAATGATCAGATAACAGAAAATATGGATAATAGTGTCAATTTTGGGCAATCGAGATTTTCGCCATATTGAATTTTGTTGGTAATCAAGGTAAATCCTCGAGTAAATCATTTGCTTAATTTTCGCTAATAACACTTCCACCTGTCACCTGTTGATGTTTAGCCAGTCATTAACGTGTTGCCAATCCCAAACAATAAAATTATTTTTACCTACAGGTACTCCATTTATTTCATATAAGCACATAAAAAATTCTAGAATAGGCGCGGTATTATATAAACACATTTTGTGAATTTATATATTGCATCCCGTGCATATACTAGAGAACTTATGCACGACTGAAGGTCGACAAAGGGTCGCTCTGCGTGCCCACGAAAAAAAAATTATGTGCTCATATGAAATGAATGGAGTATATATAGATCGGATCAGCAAGCTCTACCAAATTAAAAGTTAGGGTCATAAACTACGAGGGAACTTTGCAGTAACCATTTCGTAGTAACGTAGTAGAGGCCAGTTTAATGCTACCAAGAAAATGACGTCATTTGTCGCATTTGTTACTTTTTTTGTAAACTATTATTTATGATGACGCCATATTGACATAGATAAAAATATAATTCTGAAAACCATTTTTTTATTAAATATGGTCATTTGTAAACATCTTTTATAAATAGATCATTATTACTTCATAACACGTTTTGCTACCAAAATGTTGCATTTTTAAACCAATATTTTTTTTTCGAAAAAAATAATTTTCTAGAGAAGCGAGTCTCTTTTATCGAAGTTTCAAGTAAAATCCCTCTGGGAATAAGCGCTCATTTTATTCTCTGTTTTGTGGCAGTAAAATACTGTTTTATTCTCGTTAGTACAAAGAACATCTTTAAACTAAAATAAATTAATTTATCATTACCGTTCCGTGTCTTACAGTGGCGTACCGTATAATTTGATTGGACATTTATTTGTTTTAAAGCTGATGTAATGGGCATGACACAGAAGATGCTATTTAAACTATAACAAACGGTACATGTCTTGTCGTGTCGTGTCGTGTAATTTGAATCGTCCGTTAGACATTTTGGAACCATCGCCATCTGCAGCTACGTCGTGCAGTCAAATTTATTAAGTGATGTTTTGCGCTGTGCCGCGTTATATAACAAAAGCGTATGTGTAACAGAAATAAATACCTAAAATTGTTATTTATTATTATCTTGCTATTCAATATTAGCAGCAACTAGAAAATACACCATATCAAATCACCTGAGTAGCTATTCTCATTAAATTTTTAAATAAAATACTTTTAGATTGTGTTAACATTTTAAGTTTGCCCAGGGAAAATTCCGGGTTCCAGAATATTTTCGATACTTAGTGAGTTTGTGTGTTTTAAAGAAGTGGTATGTTTTATTTATAAACACGAGTGGAAGAGATCGAAATTAAAAAAAAATCTTATTTCATGAGTTTCATCGGGAATTTTTGGGTATATTTTTCGGAAATAATCCCGGAAATTCCCCGACAGCCTCTTTCTCGGGAATTTACCCATCTCTTAACTATAGGTTATCGTCAAAAATAGCTTTTGCACTGTATTAACGGTTTCTTTTCAGTGGCGTAGCGAGGGTTAATGGAGCCGCGGTGCAAAATATTTGCTGAGGCTCACTCCCCGGTAGTTAAGTAAATAATACAAATTAAAAAAAAAAAAAAAACGAAAACGGTATTTTTTTTGCATTGCTATAAATAAATTTGGATGACATGACGTAAATAACAGAAGCAGACTAGCATAACAGGGGCGGACAGTACAGTATACAGTTCCTGCCTTGTATATTTCTTTACAAAACAGCTCCCTACTGTTTCACCCCTTTCGTTATCTTCACCAATTAACGTTTGGTGTTTTTTTAACAACACATGTTTTACAGCGGATTTACGAGTATGACATTCTAACGTCGCACACTTTATATACCAGTGCATCACTGTTTCTAAAGATGGGGACTGCGTCGCCAATTTTTACGTTCACTAACCCACTACACTAAACAGAAAATATCGAATAAATAAAAAATGTCTTTATACTCGCCGTAGGTACACACAACTGATCTCTAGCTTGAAAGTTATCGAATTGAACAAAATTGCTAAATGCATAGGACAATGATGTAAACAAAATAATCCCCCTGACAAACAGAAAACGACCGATAGTCCACACAACAGCTAGTCGCTTAACAGTTGTGCTTTGCTTATGGATCAAAACGATTATTGCCCTTAACAACTTATACCTATAAATACAATCCTTGGCAGTCGACGACCGCTCATCGACATGAAAAAAGATTTATTATTTTTTTTTACATATATTTTTTTGTAAATACACTTTCAGAAATTACAAATTGTTCTATTACTATTGTATCGCGCATTTTTTGGGATAATATAGTATTAGGTTTCAAATCTATCTCTGAGATGTCATCCAAATTCCCTCCTAAGATAATGAGGTGAATATATTTGGATATCAGAGAGTGACTAATAATTATTTAAATCTTTGGCAAAAATTTTTCACATTTTTCAACTATAACAGAGATTCCAATCAGTTGAATTGACTTTGGTCGCAAGAAGTCAAAATATTATTTAATATTTTCCATACAAATAAACTCTCGCAAAAGTTGTCCAATTACTTCATCGATTACATCAAAATAAACACTGGTACCAAAGTTTTCAAATCTGTTATCATTGACTAACGGGTCAAAATATCTTTTAGGTTTGCCTACCATAGCTACGCCACTGGTTTTTTCTCAGTGTGGATACAGAAAATAAAACGCGCCGAGTTTTAAAATTTTTTTATACAAATTTTCATCAAGAATGAAACACATATTTTAAAACAAATACAGTTCATTCGACCAAACATTGTAAAAATCAATAAGAATTAACACATATCAGAAATCGGGTTAATGCAAACCTGTACGTAAATACTGTTCTAAATTATTTTAATCTACACCTTGGCATTTACGAGACTTCTCGAAGTTTTTTATATTACCTTAATTGCCTCCTTTGAAATCTAATTAATGAAAAAAAAAACTTACTATAAACCGTTGAATGTGATGTAACAACTTAAGAAATATCTCTTCCCTCACGCACATACCTGGAAAAAACGATAAAATTAGAATAAGCAAAATGAAAATATGAGCAATGTTAATAACTATTGTGGAAGCATGCTTTAAATAACCTTATAACATTAGTCTGGAATTTTGACGACCGTAACAATTAAATAATTACACCGGGTCATTAAAAATGGCTGATAAAAATAGGTCCCATGCAAAAAATATAATTTTGGCATTTTTTGGAGTCTACTTAATCCAAAAAACAGTGTGTAAAGGATTTTTTTACATTTTTTCATTTACAAAAGTTATTAAACATTAAAGGCAAACACTGCCGGCCGGGCAAGGCGATGCGGTGTGTCACAGATCATGTACTTCTTTCTAGTGCAGAAGCAGGCATAGGCAAGTTGTTAAATATAAAACAAGTAGTGTTATTTGTGATGTGTTGTGAAATTTTAAGTGAAGTAATTATAATGAACAATTCTTCTAAATTATCATCATATTACTGGTGCATCGTACCAATATGTGAAAGTACTTCAATAAAAACGCCAGGAAAAACTTTTGTCCAAGTTCCAAGAAACGGAAAACGTAGAAAAGTTTAATCAAAGACCGTTAAACGGGATCCAATCTTTGAAAACAAGTTTCGTTTTTTGCATGCATAAATCTTTTTGATGTGAGTAATTAAAAAAGTAATATTAAAAATAAATATGCAAAAGCAAGTGTAAAGTATATATGTATATGGAACGGTGCAACAGGGATCGCGTTTCAAACGATTTTCTCATTTTTTTTTTTATGTTATTTTGGGGCAGTAACGAAGATATTTTCCAATGTGGATTTCGTGTGAGTTTACTGGGTGTTACTGAAAATTATCGGGCACAGAATTGTAATTATCCCTTTTGCGGTGAGACTCATTTTTAGCAATTGTTATTATTTAAATAGACTTTAATCACGAACTTACAATTCCTACTTGAAAACGATAAAGAGACGTCCAAAAATATTTTTTTCTAAAAGTACATATATACAGTGTGTACATAAAATTCTTACACATATCTAACAAAGGCAATTTTTTTATATATTAAAAAAAGACATGATTTAGAAGTTTTAATTCTATTTATAAAAAATATTTAGGAACCAGAACGCCGTTCACGAGTTCTAAGGAAAAATATATTGTGACATCACCCCCAAATTTGGTTAGTATAAAAATATAACTTCTTTGTATTTTGTCACACGTTTTCCAATAAAACTACTATATTATTCGATGTATTGAGCGCTCACTTTTCACCTCGAATATCTTAAAAACAGGAGAGTGAAAGAATACCTTTAGAAAATTTTACATAAAACTATTAAGTGATTTCCGAAAAATGACCACTTAAGGTTTAATTGATGAGAGTATCGTTAAAAATGGATACAATTTTTGGTATAAATTAAGGAATCTTCGTAACGTTTTAATCAGTTATTAAAATGTTAGTGAGTGGTTTACAATAGGCACATAATGAACACATTTAACGTAGGTAGGTTAATCCCATATGAGTAATTATTCATGATGACAGACAAACAGAAAAATTCTCATAAAATTCCTTTATTGGTGTGACCAGTTTCGTGAACAAGCAAATTTACTTCACATCATCAGACACGGGACTACAATAATTACAGAAAATGAGTATGGTGGTTACATACATAAATATAAATGTTAATAAGTTAATAAAACTTAAAAACAAGAATATAGAAGACAATTATTTCCATTTTTTATGTACTTGTAAAAACTGATAGGTAAAAAAAATTTTTGATAAAATTTGTTTACATGACAGATTGAAATTATTTAAAATAATAAGATTACGTTAGTTTGAATTATAATATAGAATTATGTAAAATTAAATTAACTGAATTGTGTAAAAAATAGAGGGTTATTTTTATATATGACTACTGACTACCCTGGTTTTATTTATAAAAATGTAAGTATTATATATAAAAATAAACCTCTATTTTTTACACAATTCAATTAATTTAATTTTATCTAACCCCGTTATGAAATGTCAAGTTTTAAATGCATTTTGACGTTACGAAACGTCACATTTTTTCATAACTGTCAGTCCCATTACATAACTGAGTGATGTAATGAATTTTTACGTAACTGATTATTATTTTTTTCCTATTTTAAAGAGGGATTAGATAAAATTTTGTACTTAACACGTTATGAAAAGTAATTTTACTTGACTCATGTAATTTGCAAAACTCGCTCGCTTCGCTCGCTCGTTTTGACAAATATTACATTCGTCGAATAACTGGTTACGTAAATAACTATTACATAATTCTATGTTATAATAATTCAAACTAACGTAATCTTTATTATTTTAAATAATTTCAATCTTTCATGTAAACAAATTTTATCAAATAAATTTTTTTACCTATAAGTTTTTACAAGTACAAAAAAAATGGAAATAATTGTCTTCTAAATTCTTATTTTTAAGTTTTATTAACTCTCGCTCTCGGTACTTGCTTCGCAAGTCGCTATCCGCCACAGAGACATCTATGATGTCGGTCGGATAGTAGCATTTGGACCATATGAGAAGTTTTACATACCTCTCACCACTACTCAATCTTCAATATAGGTAAGTTTATTTTAAATTATCGTCACGACTCCTGTGGATGATCTAATAATATAAATTGACACGTCAAAAAAATCACAAAATTAGTTTTTAATTATAGTTTATTTTAAACTTATTTGTAACATAAAAGGCATCGGTTTCTTTGACGGTGGTAAAGGGATCAACAAAGCCGACATTGTTTGTGTAGCAAATTAGTTTGAAATAAACTGTACTTGGCCTATTTCATCAATTCATAATTATGTTCATACAAGGCTATTAAGAGGTAGAGATATATAAATGTGATTATAAAAATCCAATCTTGTATTGTTATATTTGTTTTCTTTCCATAAATATAAAAGACGGTGGAGCATTCCAGTGGGACACTCTGTATGGGTATATCCATACACGGTACAGGCATATGGAGAAAAATCTTTTTCAATGACTTTTTTAATGTGAACTCAACTTTCAACAAAATGTTTCCCATTCACATCACGGCATCCTAATCGTTTGTCGATATTCCATTAGCTTCAAGATTATCTATAATTAGCTGTCACTTTAGCACAATGTAGTTAGTGATTTACTACGTTTAATTTACGTGTATTTTACCTACTTTCGAAAGTGTAGTGAATTAACATCCAGTCAATAATTTCGATATATTCCAGGTTGATTTAATCGCTGCTAAATACAGAAAATATTAGACGGTTTGGAACAGCAAACCCAACATAACTTATTTTATAACAAACAAATGCAAAAACAAATAAAAAAAGTAGAATCATTATCTCGTTCATTTTTAAATAAAATCTTTTCCCAAATTCAGCAATATACAGGGTGATTCTTAATTATGGTAAAACAAATTAATCGCATATGGAAGAACGTAAATTAAGGGACCCGTTTTTCTGCAATATTTTCAAATGTTTAATCGATTTCCTTCAATTTTGATATTAGGTGAATACAACACTACAGATGACATTTACATTTGTTTCAATTATGTTTTTAGTTGCTGTAGGGTGCCGCCGAATGTATTCTTTATAAAAAAAACTTGCCATAATTTTTTTGTTTATTAATTCCAAAAAGTTTTGACGCATTGGTAGATGCAGATATCAATTTTACATAAAAAAGTACATTTGTTGATTTTTTGTAGATGACACGGTAAGAGGCAATTCCGCAACAACGCCAACGGTGTTAACTGTTTCGTTGTCTTCATTTATTAGCTTCTATGGCTTTAATTCATTCTTACTCCCATTCTTTGACTCCATCACAACTCTCAATGTATTATTTACTATAGCTATTTCAATATATTGTTATTTGATAAGCTGATGATAAGTTTAACTGATTGATTTACTTCAATTATTTTTTTTCCGCACATATATGTAAGCAATTCTAAAAAATATTTTTTCTACGATTGTTGAAAGTAAAATTTTCTAATTTCAAAATGACTGCAGAAAATGTCACACATTTGCCACACGCCTCGATTACATCTTCACACACCGGAATAAAAGAGTGTGTAAACAATTATATTATTTAACTGGTAATAACATCTAAATTCTATAAATGTACATTAATTACACAGGAATTGCAATTACTTAAGTTAATGTTTGGAAACACTGAAACATTTACATTGTTAGAAATACTAGAAATATTTACATCTGGACCAATGTTTATGGCATTTTCGTTGTCGCCCATTATTTTCTTGGAGACACTTATTTTGTTGTTAACACTATCTTCTATATATGCTTCTGCTGTTGTTGAAGAACGCCACCCACCGTGTCTTTTCAAACTGGTAAGATCCGCTCCAGCGTCAACCAAAGGAGTCGCTGACGATGGGTGAAAGCAGTGCCCAGTAAAACTTTCGGGTTTAGGAAATTTTAAATATTCTGCAACTTTTTTTGACATCTGTCCAAACGTGTTTATCCCTACCACTTGAACTGTACACTTGCCATGTTTGTATTGAATGAAAAATCGTTTATGTATTATGGATGCAGGTCTAAGTTGAACATATTGACGATAAAAATCCAACCAATTATCTTCTTTTGTAACAGAAAACGTTCTAGATTTATGAGTTTTAGAATCTGGAATGATTATGAGCAAAAATTCTCCATGGTCCTGAATGCCATCTATGGATATATTCATCAACTCCTCCCTTCTGAAGGCACCAGCCACCAATTAACACTACCTAAAATAATGTCTTATTACAACAGATTGAAAAAAAACTGAAATTTGTATTACCTTTAGAAGTAAAAATGTGTCATCAGAGGCGTTATGGTAATGGTAATTGTAATGGTGAGGGAGGCTGACGCTGGCAAGTAGGCCACAGACGGGCCCTTTTACCAATCCCCAGCTATCCCCTCAGCCATGCGCTTCTCTTGCTCCCTCATCGAACCTTTCCGACAGTCAGGATGTCACTCATTGCAAGAGAGCTTATCTCCTCCCTTAGAAGCGCCTCAGAACCGAAGATACTGTATCTCAGGCGCCCAAACGCTTCACATTATCCCAGGAAGTGGTAAGATGTTTCTTCATCACTCCTGCAACTTGGACACTTAGGGTCTTGCTCAATACCTATCAATGATAGATGCCTCCTAAGTCTGCAGTGGCCTGTCAGAACACCGATTAAGAGATTCAGAGTTTTCCGACTCCGTCCTAGCAACCAGGCCGATCTCGATTTGTTCGGCCCCGTCACAAAATCTCGGGTTTGCCTGCAGGCCCTGTTGGTCATTCAGTGCGTCCTCAGTGTCTCGTGGGCCCACTCATTGATGGCCGTTGTGACATGCCTTCTTGAAATAGCTAACATAGACTCAGGCCCGTGACAGGGGTTCCTCGGCTCCGAGTCTAGCCAATTCATCGGCCTTCTCGTTCAGGAGCGTTAAGTAAACAAGCATTAATTTGTTCTCTGGTAAATACTTAAGATTTCTTTGCCTTGTATCCTACAGATTCTCTTCTTAAAAAGGCAATTAGTTTCGAAAACTTTGAAATATCTAGATTTTCTTTCAGTGACAGAGCGATTCTGAGCATTGAGTAAATTGACCACATCGTGGAAGATTTCAACGTTTTAGCCTTTTCGGCGAAATAGGCGAGTAGGACTACTTCCGTATAAACATTCACCTACTTTTGACGGCACCAGTATACGAAAAGAAGTTTTTCCTTCTTATAACGTTCTTTCGATTTACGTGGAAGGAGGTCGGAACTCACACTTTCAGCGGCTGCAAGAATTTCTGCAGGAATGAATTTCACTTCCTCAAAAGCAGCAGATACAAGACAGAATGCGTCAGTTTAACAGAACAATTTGTTTTGTTTGTTAGTCATGACAACCGATTGAGCAGTACTTGATCTTTATTATTTTAAATAAAATCTGAGAGACGGCAAATTTAAAATTTTGAAAAGATTTTAGGGGAAAAAACTTCACAACCGTAGAAAAAATAGTATGTAACACACATGTGGGCAAGCTGCACTGCAAAACTCGCTGCGCTCGTGTTTCTACTTTCATACATCGTTTTGCAATGAAGCACTTGCCACACTTGTATTATAATGTACTATTTTCCAATTTTGACATTTAAAGTATGACACATTTCAAAACTACCTGAAGTTTTGAAACGACATACTTTTGACAACCAGTAAAAGTACAAATTATCGCTAGTGGAAATTCTTACTCTGATGTATGTTTCTTCGTCAACCACATTTTCTAGGCGTAAAAATGTTAATTCGGACTCATAAAACACACTCGTTACACGAATATTCATCTTTCCCAACCCGTCATATACATAGCTATTAAATCTGAATAAAGGAAAATGTAAACATTTTAAGACAATAGGGATGCTTTGTTAATTTTGTACCAACAGAATACAAGAAAATGCAAATTAAGTCTCAGATTCATTGGCTTATTCACTAAAAATTTAACAAAAATTGTAATTCAGCATTTCACCCTTCCACGGTTGACCCAATTAAAGTTAAAATGCAAATTATGTAACTGAAATAATATCATCAACTATTAAATCCAGCTGACACCTAACGAACGAACAAAAAAGGCCCGTAAGGCAAAACTGAAGCATCCTTGCGCAATTAAAACAATCGAAAAGCATTCTAAACAAAAGAATATCGTGCGCTGGCAGTAAAGCTAATCCGTAACATCCTCAATTAAGTAAATTGCAATAAATGCAGAAAGCGATTTTCGCCAAACCAGCAACCAATGAGCCAACCATCTCTGACTGAAGGTTGCATACATATAGATACAAAGTAGCTCAATACGCCTTTTTAATATTTATCCATCATTACTTACTTACAATTACTGCAAAGTACACTTAATCTTTATTTAATTATGATGTACAGGATATAACTGAAACATTCGTACATAACAATTACTGAACAATTTTTTTAATGGTAATTAGAAATGCAGGTAAATGGTTTCTTTCATTAAATTACTATTCTTGATTTCAAAAATGTATGAATAATATCTGAAAACCGATCGAAGATTTAAAAAAAACAGTGTTATTCCTGGATCATCGCTTAACATATTAAAATTAAAAAATAAAATTATTGGGTTGTCTTCAGGCAGTTGCATTGTACGCTAGACCGTATTATGGTGTTAACAACGACTAGTCACATAGGATGCCACAACTTTATCATTTACCATTCATTCTATCAAGGTTTTCAAAAGTCTTGATGGCTCACCAACCCACCAGCTCTTCGCCCCAGCGATGGACAATTTATTGCTCTTAAAATAAACAAAACATTTTTATGTGCATTTTTGCCATTAACTTCTCTGAGCATATGAACATCAAGAACCACAACTTCAGTGAAAGTTGCAAGAAGCAGGTGGTGGTCAGCAATCGCCACCAAGACGGTTAGAACCATCCAGATCAATATGAAGAACAATATTAAGCTTCAGAAACATACATCGACCAGAACTACTACGGGCCTCTGAAACCTGATCTTATGCTGTTGCTCATCAAGAATATTAAATATGTCGAAAACGTGACGTGCATTGTGGACGAATTATGGTGGTTTATGATGAACGTCGATTATAATCATGGACCGAGAACCACCGTGCCGAAGACCACGGGAATGTTCAGACAAGCACCGAGGAACGATCTCACCGACGCGACGCTCCAAGGCATATGCAATCAAAATTATGAATCATGGATAACGCCAAGGGCTGTATCGGTTCGTTAATACGCAAATTAGTATGACGGCAACTGCAATGGTATAATCTAGCAGTCAACCTCCTTAAACCCAAACAGCTCCAGGATACGATTCGGCATGTCTCTGGGACAACGCTCCTGGGGGAAGATTTGCTGGCGAAAGAAGATAAAGACAAAAAAAAATCAGAAGAAACAACCTTACCTTAAAACCCATTACAGATACAGATATGCCGATATGCTATTTGACACAAATTTTTTATTATTTTCAAAAGATGCGATATTCTAATAACATATGTATTTATTACCAAAAATAATTTGATATAAAAAAAGTTTTTAAACTTGTATATTTTCGTTATCTCTGATATTAGAATATTACAATTAGATACGAGTGGTATTGTACACTTGATTTAAAAAAAAAACTGGTACAACTCTTGTAATCGAAAACCTTAATAGTTTAATTGTGTGCATATGTCTGTAAATAGGGCTGGCCAGGCATGTCGAGAAGGGGGTGGAGAAGAGGTGATTTACCCCGGACCTGGGTTTTTTTGTAAGAGATCGGTTTTCTTTGTGTTTTTAAACTTATTAAACCTTTCTCTTTTATTTTATTCAAATGGAATAATTAGAAAATAACTTTTTTCAAAACATTTTCAAGCCTGCCATATTATTGTTTAAAAAAATAATATTTGTTACGGATAATTCTACTAATGGTTGTAATTAAAATACTAACTGAATAATGATAATTCTATTATTAAAATAAGAACACAAAAATACCACTTGAGATTAAAAAAAATGTAAACAATGCAAACTGAACATAAAAATACAATAAAAAAATAAAATAAATGAACTTCAATTACGTAATACAGAATTAACTAATATTTTGTCATTGCTCCATTAGCGTCTAAAACTGCCTGAAGTCTTGCAGGCATGGACAAAATCAGATTTCTTGCAAGGTCAACTTCTTGCGACAAGTTCTCCCAAGCGTCTTCAATTATCCCTTCCAATTCTTGGGCATTATTTGGATGGTTATTTAATTTTCTTATATGTTTCACCATTAGTCCCCATACATTTTCAATTGGATTTAAATCCGGACTTTTAGATGACCACGGTAACAACTCTATGTTTTTATTAAGAAACCATTGCCTGACACGATGGGCCGTATGTATGGAGCAGTTGTCTTGTTGGAAAATAAAATTATTTTCCGGAAACACCTCTATTACTGACGGCAACATAATATTGTCTAATATTTCAATATATTTAATGGAATTGAGATGACCACCACTGTTCCAACACACACCTAACCCATTTAGGCTCCTCCAAGCCCAGACATTGACTGAAAACCTTCCTGATATTTGTGGATCGAAAGTATATTTTTCATCGTATCTAGTGGAAGGAGGCCTATATACGCGAACATGTCCATCGTTACAGGATTTAAAAACCTTTTCGTCAGAAAAGACAACTTGTCCCCAGAAGTTTTCATCATTGATTATATAGTTGAGTGCAAAAATAATCCTACCCTGCTTCTTTTCTTCTGAAAGTTTGTATTTTTTAGCCGCTTTTAGCCGCTGAACTCTTCAAGTCGCTTTGTAGTTTTATTCTTCTGCAAGCAGTAGATACCGAAGCAGGGAAATTTGTCTCTGAAATTGCATTTACTGCAGTCTGAAAAGGGTTTTCTATTAGGTAATTTATAAGATTTTCATCTTCTTGATTTTTGCTCTTTCTGGGCCTACCGGAACCAACTTTACGGGATACCGTTTGGTTGGTTTCCCATTGTTTTTTAACACTCTTTATTGTGGTTTTACTCACATTGTATTCAGCAGCAAGTCTTCTTATGGACCAACCATCTTCAATTTTAGAAACAATTCGAAATTTTTGAATATCTGTTAGATGTCGAACCATTTTTAATAATGACACCACTGATTAACGTCAAAGTGACATTTGTAAGATTATTAATATCAATCAAAGAACGAATGATTTACATAGCTAAAAGAAAGTATACCAGTTTTTATTGAAATCAACTGTACGTAAACTCTAGTCAGCATTCATCTGTTTCATCATAATTTACCTCAACCTGCAGTGGCAATATAGAATTCTATAGGTCGACTCAAAGCTATATGATTGGCACTGTGTTATTCGCTTAACTAAACTTGTCTATGGCGACAAACTATTGATAGAATTATATTCTGAAGGTCCATCACCAACAGAATGTATCAATTAGCTTGGAGTCAACCATAGAATTCTAAATTGAACAGAACGTGTCACTCTTAAATTATACGTGTAATATATTGAACCTTACGACAGTGGTTAAGAACACACGTGAATTATTGGGTCTGCCAGTACAAATAATAACACAAGTGCAATGAAATTGCGGTATTCCGGTTATGACAAAAATAAAATAAAACATCAAGGTTGTATATAAATTACAACAGAATTTGTGTGACTGTGACGGTTCGTCTCGGTTGGCTGCCTTAGTGAAACAGATAAAATCAATTTCTGTCTAGTTAATGGAGTAATGGTTTTATAATTATGACGCAAATCATGTACAAACTTTTTTTTCCAAAATTCAAGTGCTATGTGTAACGCATAATAAGATAATTCTATACAACACTTCTTACTGGAATTAAGAGATATCAACAATAACGCTCGGTTTTAATTGACCATTGTTACTCTGGAAGTTATAATTAAGAGCACTCATATTTTTATTAATTGGCAGTTTTTTAACATAATTTGAAAAATACAATAGCGAGTCTCCTGTTGGACTTTAATACAACTACGCACATTTATGTACCAGATTCCGCATAAGCAGGCAGTTTTAAAACATAATGCATAAAATATGAACCGGTCGCTGTGAAACGGTAACGGTAAAAAAAAACAACAAAATTTGGAGGGTATCTGTTGTAGACGTAATGTAAATCAGGTTATCTAATATTTTTAATGGAGTTAACAGAAGATGCTGTAAGAAATGATTGTATTGTAATGTTCTGTACTTATTATTTAATATATGGTTATCTGAACTAAGAAGTGTTTACATATTAGTAACAAAGAGATAACAAAACATGGCGCAGTCGTAAAATAAATAAAAAAATCTAGTTAAGATGCAGAATTAAGGGAGAAAATAAAATAAAAAAAATCAGATTTGGATATTCAAGAATCGAAAAAGTTTACAAACACACAAGTGTTTCAAAATGGAAGCAAGAATATCACGTGAATTAAAATTAATTGGAAATGTTGCAGAAAACTTCCGAAAACTTAAGTAAAATTTTGAAATTTATATGTTGGCAACAGGTAAAATTAAGAAAAACGTACGTAAAAGTAGCAATTCTTCTAAATGTGATGAAAGAAGTTGTAGAGGTGTATAATACATTTAATTTAACTGACGAGAAGGAATATTATGATGCAGTAATAAAAGCCTTTGATAAATATGCTAACCCCAAAAAGAATGTTGCATGAGATTTAAATTTTTTTATCGAAAACAAGAAATAGGAGAACCCTTCGATCACATTTTAACGGCCATAAAAAAGTTGTCGACATCATGCGAGTTTGAAAATCAAAGAGAGTCGTTAACCAGAGACCGGATTGTACTAGGAATAAACAACAAAACATTGCAAGAAAGAATATTTCCAAGGAAAATTTGAATTTAGAGAAAGCAGAAACAGAATGCAGATTAGCAGAAGTAATTAAAAGACAAGTAAGTAAAAAGTGTACAAGAAGAAAGTAATATTTATGAAATAAGACGAAGAAATGAAAAAAATTAAGGAGCGAGTTTCAATAAAGAACAGCCGAAAAAAGAAGAAAGAAAAAGAAGGCATATTTCTGTGTTATAGGTTTCTCATGATACATGGACCAAGACTTTCCGAAGGCACGTAAAGTTAAAAATGTAAGAGAAGTAAACACAGAGAATAATGGAGAAGAAATCGGTCGAAACTATGATGAAGACTTAAGTATTAGTATAATAAGTGTATGTCGGTTGAATGAAAGTGTTAAACATGTAAATTCAGTATCTGCATGGTACGAAACTATTAAGGTAAAAAATATCATGATTAAATTTAAGATTGATTCGGGATCAGAGGTGAACATTTTGCCAATAAACCTATATGATATGTATTTTAAGAATAAAAATTTAATCAAATAGAATAATAGTATCCGTATGTATATATTAGTTAATACGTAGTCGGTATAATCGGATAAAAATAAAAGACGGTTATTTTCACTTTGTCGACGTTTCGATTAATTATTTAATCTTCTTCAGGACTAAAAAAAATAAAAAACTTACAACTTACAGTACTGTACGGTTACAAACTGGTAGATAAAAATAGAAATAGGATTTTAATATAATTTAACAATTATTCACACACTAATTATGAATTGAATTAATTAAATATAAAATATAAAAAATATAAAAATATAAAACAATTAAAATAACATACAAAAAATTTTTATAAAAATTTCTTAAAAATTGCTTGAACATTAACCTTAAAAAACAAACATAAAAATACGTAATATCCTTACCTTAAGTGAAACAAACCTCCAATATTCACATTTCACAAATGAAAGTGTCGTAAACATAAAAACAACAGAGTTATAATACCCAATGTAAACAATCGAATTGTAATTATTATTAATAGTCAATTCCAGTGTGAATGTCACCATATCATTTAAGACAACAAACTAAGGACTCAAATGTAGTTGATACAAGAATACATTCAGAGATAAAAATAGCAAAAAAAACAGTAAAAAACAGTAAAAAATGTTAAGATAACAAACAGAAAAATGTATACAGGACCATTAATAGCAATAATAATAACAATAATAATAATAATAAAGTAAGGGGTGCAAAGGACCGGCAACCTTCACGTTGGTGCACCCTGGACAGGCAGAGGCAACTCTGCCTGACTAATGCCGGCCGGGAGTACCAGGGCTAACCTCCCTGGTACTCTTACTGCTCGGGTTCCTTATAACCTCAGAAGGGCCCCTCACAATCGATCCCAACCGGATGGGGGTCAGAGACAGGTGGGAGGGGCCTTACCGGATGGTCTCAACGTTGATAACCAAGGCAATGGACATGGACGCTTTAAGTGGACGAGGGAACTTCGGGATGACTTGCTAACCTGCCGCGAAAGTAGCGAACCTGAGCGAAAGGGACACATGGCGCGAATGCATGCACTTTGGTGCGAAATGCATCCAGAGCATCGCGCCTCCTCTCAACAACATCTGAGAGATCAAGTATCCTTTCTGCTCAGGACAGGTTACGTAAGAGCACCCCGCCAGCTGGAAGAACTGCCAGCCGCAATCCCACCGCGGCAATTACCAGCTGATGGGGAACATCCTTTAGAGTTCACCGGTGTAGACTTAAGGACGAGGGTTAGCCTTAACACCAGGGCTAACCTAAAGCCACAAGACCTGGCTAGAATGGACGCGGTCATCGATGAGGAAATTCCGGAAGATGTAGACATCTGGCAAATTAACTGTGCCGTGTACAACGCCGCGAAGCAACTCGTCCCCCCGTGAGAGGTCAACCAATCACGGGGTCGAGAAAGCCAAGCGGCGTGTACAAAAATCGAAGGCAAGATACAGTCGGCCAGACAACACGCTTCTCGGATCCAGAGTGTGGTGGAATATAAGACGACTGGTAGAGTTTTTACTCCCAGGATCCGGCACATAGCTGCCAGATTAAGACGTCAACACCATACTCTAAATCTGACAGTGATGCTTACCATCAAGCAGCACTGTCTAGATAGGATCCGAGCGCTCATGGCGATAAAGAAAACGTTGAAGAGGCGGGTGAGGAGTATGGAACAAAACAATTTGTTCCGTACGAATCCTTCCCGCCTCTTTCAAGAGCCACAGCGTGTTGTCGAGAATCCGCCGACTGTAGAAGATGTCGAAACCTTCTGGAAGGGGAATCTACGAAACGCCGCGTCCATTCAATAGCGACACTCCATCAATTGCACACTTCGAGGCTCTGTGTCACAGACATCTTGAAGAGCCAGAAGAAGTGTGCCCGGCAATCAGTACGGAGCAAGTCCAACAAGCACTTGTTGGTACCAAGAACTTCGCTGCCCCGGGCCCAGACGGCATTAACAACTGGTGGTGGTAGAAATTTCCTTCCACTCACCGCCGTCTGGCGCGAGTTTTCAACTCATAGTTGAACGAGGGGCATTTGATACAACATCGCATGAGCTATTGTTGTACTTGCTCGAATGTCTTGCGGTACCAGCACCACTAGTGAGATGCATAGAACAGCTGCTGCCGCTCTGGAAGACCCGCTTCACCATAACATCAGGTGCACAGCGGGTCACGACAGGGCAGGTGGCATTTAGGAGAGGAGTTTTCCAGGGTGACTCCCTGAGTCCTCTCCTCTTCTGCATCTCACTGCTGCCGTTGTCTGTTGGGCTCCGCCAAACCCGCGGATATCAATGTGGACCACCCAGCGAACGGAGGCATAAGGTCACCCATCTATTTTATATGGATGACCTTAAACTTTATGCCTCCGGAGAGCGCGAATTACAAAACGCTCTTAGGGTGGTCGAAGAATATACGCGGGCAATTGGTATGGAGTTCGGGTTGGACAAATGTGCAGTCGTCCACCTCAAGAGAGGACGATGCGGGGAATTCCCTGAAGATTCGCAGCTCGCAGACGGAAGCATCCTAAGACATCTGGATGCCGGAGAGACCTATACATATCTGGGTGTGCAATAAAGGCACATCCAGGATGTATCACAAATAAAAGATTCTCTCCGCGGCAAGTACAGACACCGCCTCCGAAAGATTTGGTCTTCCGAACTTTCGGGGAAGAACAAGGTGTCTGCAACTAATATGCTTGCCGTTCCGATCCTGCTCTACTCCTTCGGAGTAGTATAGTGGAGGATAGATGAGCTGCGTCAATTAGACAGAGATACCCGCAAGATGATGAATATTCACAGAAGCATTCATCCTAGATCGTCCGTTCCTCGTGTGTACCTCCCACGTCAACGGGGGGGCCGAGGACTCTTAAGGCTGGAGTGTACGCATGGTAGAGTAGTACTGAGTATGGCATGTAACATACTCAGGAGCTCAGATCACCTCTTGCGGTTCGTAAAACATCACGAAACTGTAGGAGTGGGAGCAGGATTGTTCAAGGCAGCAAAAAGAGCCGCAGATGAACTCGGTCTCGCATTTGACATCAGGCGAGGAGGCCGGCGAGGTGCTGATGTTGAGTCAGTCACCGAACTTCAGCCAAATCGTCTGAAAGCCCGAATTAGAGCTGCCGAACAGGAAAATCTGTTTCGGCAGCACGTCGATAAACCCCAGCATGGTGTCTTCTATAAGAACATCGAAACACTGGGTTTATCGACCAGGCTGACCTTCGCCTTTCTAAGGTCAGCAGGGCTTAAGTCGGAGACCGAGGGATTCATTATGGCCTGCCAAGATGGTGTTATTAACACCTTGGTCTACCGTAGCCGCGTGTGGCGTGTAGAGGTTCCTGATATCAACTGCAGGACCTGCCATCAGGCGCCGGAATCGCTCATGCATTTACTTTCTGCATGCCCCATATATGCGATTTCGGCCTACATCCACCGACATAACGCGGCCTTACGAGGTGCTATACTACCATCTAAGGCACTCGTACGGGGTAGACCAGACACCAGTGCTGCCTTACGTCCCCGGAGATATTGAGTCCGTTGTTGAGAACGAGAAATGCCGGATTTACTGGAACTACTCGTTCCCGACTGTCAGGCTAATCCAAGCCAACAAGCCTGACATAGTCCTCCTCGACCATCAACTCAAGGTGATGTATGTCATCGAGTTCTCGGCACCTGCGGAGAAAAGCATCACCTTGAAGGAGGAGGAGGAAACGGACCAAATATCGCGATCTCCGGTACGAGCTCCAAGTGCTGTACCCAGGCTACTCGGTCAAAATGGTCGTCCTTATTATCGGTGTACTCGGAGGGATAAAGCCTACGCTGCTCTCGGAACTGAAGATCATACCGGCCTGCCAAAAACCAGCCGAGTGGCTGGCAGGTCAAATGCAGAAGGCGGTCATTCTGGGTTCTCTCCGTCTGCTTAGGGCACACGATTCTGGTATCTACAGTCACTAACCCTGCGGGATGTGGGGAGTGGCTGTAGTTGATGCGCCGGCGCGACTCCCGTGAGGCGTCGGAGGCCACGGGGGGACTGACCGGCATCGGGAAAAAAAAAAAAAAAGTATGAATTATAATAAGGTATTAGGAGGATGGAATTTTTTAAATATTTTTTAATTAAATTGTTGTAAACTACACTTAAATTTTCAGTGTCAGTCTTCTTATTAACTACATTTTGATGTAGGTTAATAAAAATCATTTCACTAAAAAAGTCTCTTATGGTAATTACTTTCATGATCTAAAACGTAACTTAGTTGCCTTTAAAAACAAATTAATAAATAATGACTACCCTAATAAATTATGTAATATCATTATTAATACTAACAATGACTCTTCTACATGCCCTCGTGTTGATAACGGTAATTTAAATAAAATCTATATGAAAATTCCCTATGTAAAAGGTTTATCAGAAAATTTAAAACGCATATTATATAATGAAAACATTAATTTAGTTTTCTATCACACCAAAAGAGTGGGAAATATGTTTTCTTCAATGAAAGATAAACTCCCTATGGGGTTCCAGTCTGACGTTGTGTATAAAATTCCTTGTTCAGACTGTGAAAAATGTTACATTGGTCAAACCAAACAACATTTGAAAGCTAGAACTGGTGAACATATTAATTCAAGTAAAGATAAATATAAGAATAAGATAGATACAACTATGCTAGCTCACCACCATTTTTCATGTGACCATAATTTTAATTTGGATAATGTTAGCGTTTTAGATCATGAAAGTAATTACCATAAGAGACTTTTTAGTGAAATGATTTTTTATTAACCTACATCAAAATGTAGTTAATAAGAAGACTGACACTGAAAATTTAAGTGTAGTTTACAACAATTTAATTAAAAAATATTTAAAAATTCCATCCTCCTAATACCTTATTATAATCCATACTTTTTGGTTTTTCGTTTACTTTATTATTATTTTTTTTTCTTTTTCGGTTT
>JANEYF010005550.1:0-29428 GCA_029963845.1 Rhamnusium bicolor | reverse complement strand
ACTTGGTCTCTAGTATCTTCAGTTTCGAGATTTTCGATTCTCAATGAACCATCCTGTATAAGAAATGTTAGATTAGAGGTCCGAAAAATAATCGATTTCTGCATTAACACTAATTTTTAATTGGTCTTTCCTTCTGGCAAGGATTTGTCTAAACACATATAGTCGCGTTCAATAAAGTATTGTACATCGATGGCGCTTTGTAAACTTACCTACTATTTTTCAAAATTCAAAAAGTCTTGTACAAGATTTTAATAGTGTTTCAATTCACAACATTTTGTCATTATACCGGGTGGAGTCAATGTACGCCCCCAATATTTTGGTTGTTTTTGACTTTAAAAATTTGGTTTTGGTACACATAAATTAGACAATAATGGGCTACTTTTAGACTAACAGGAATGATATATCACTTCCGGTTGAACCGGAAGTGACATCAACTTTATTTTCTTAAATGGAATGACTATATTTTTTTGATGGTTTCTCATTAAGCATAAATTTCTAAGTGCAACAGTATTTTTCAGAATTTAAAGATTCCAAAAAATAAGTGAGATACGAACAATTTTTTAATTTCAGAATGGCCGCGTCAGATGAATGCGATATAAGAAAATTACTAAGTAGGCTATGGAAATTATTAGTAAGGTTGTAGACTTGTCTGTAAAGAAGAAAATAGTTGTTTGAATTACTGATAGGTACCAGTATTTTTAGTTTTTTTTTCAAAAAACGGAATTTAATTATCATTTTCATTTCTGTAGGGGTCCTACGGAAATTTTTTTAATGGAACTGTGCTATTTTTTTTATTAATCAGAAATAATGATTCATAAACTATAATTTTTTCCGCTATTAATCATTTCTTAACGATATCGTTCGTAATAATAAAAGTATTTTTAAAAGGCAAACACAAATTAAACAAGAAATAATTTTAATAAAACGTTACAACCATGAATAAATAGAATAACAAAACTATTTAAAACCTAAATTATAATAAACCATTATAAAAATTGTTCAAACCGTTCACCGTTTCGATTAATACACAGAGTAGCGCGACTTATTGTTGCACGTCTAACATTCTGTAATTGTTGAGGTGTTATTTGTGCAATTTCGTGTCGAACTCTTTCTTCCAGATCTTGCCTTGTGGTTGGAGTAGTCATGTAGACTCTATTTTTCAAATGCGCCCAAATAAAAAATCGAGTGGGGTTAAGTCAGGCGACCTTACAGGCCATCTGACTGGACCATGGGTCCCAATCCAACGATCTGGAAACAATTGATTTAAGTAATCCCTAACGATAATAGCATTGTGTGGTCCAGCCCCGTCTTGTTGGAAGTAAACCTCGTCAATATTGATATTGGGAATTTGATTAATCTGTGGAACTATTATATTTTGGAGAAATTCCTAGATATCCCAGTTAGAGTTCCGTCAAAAATTATTGGACCTATGATATGGTCGCCCAGCACGCCTAACCAAACATTGAAGCCAAACCGCTCCTGAAACCGCCCCTGTCTCATAATGTGAGGATTTTCAATTGCCCAATATCGAGTGTTGTTTCGATTAAATTACCCAAGGTTTGTAAATCTCGATTCATCAGTGAACAAAATGTTCTTGATAAAATTTTCATTTCTTAATTGGCGTAACTATAACCAATTACAAAAGGTTATTCTTCGTTGATAATCATTCTCATAATAAGTACGATATTCTTATTTTCCTGGTAATTCATGTTCAATTTGTCTTACCGAAATGGTTGGGTCAACATGCACTAAAGCTAATACATTAATTTCCGTTTCTTCATCCACAATAAATCTTTTTCTTCAATTTCTTATCAGGTTCAGTTCTAAATTGATGCTCCAACCGTGCTCCCCGAAAATAGTTTCTCCGAGGTTGTCTTCTTTCTGGATATCTCTCCATACAGAGTTTGTGCTCTAGTTGCATTACGTTGAGTCTCTCCATAAATAATCAACATGTCAACTTTTCATCTCGAATATATTTTAGCCATTTTATATTAATTTTCTTGTTTATAACAAATTTAATACACTTGCTTCAGAAAATTAGTGAGTAAGTCAAGAATAATTCAATTGTTGCGAATGTCTCTCATTTTCATGGCTATCTGCAATTTTGGATTTAAATGTAGATAGATACCTTATTAAAATAATTTGTTGGCGCTTACCTTTTAAAAATACTTTTATTATTACGAAGGATATCGTTAAGAAATGATTAATGGCGAAAAAATTATAGTTTATGAATCATTATTTCTGATTAATAAAAAAAATAGCACAGTTCGATTAAAAAAAATTCCATAGGACCTCTACGGAAATGAAAATGAAAATTAAATTCCGTTTTTTTAAAAAAAAACCTAAAAATACTGGTACCTATCAGTAATTCAAACAACTATTTTCTTCTTTACAGACAAATCTACAACCTTACTAATAATTTCCATTGCCTACTTAAGTAGTAATTTTCTTACATCGCATTCTACAGACGCGGCCATTTTGAAAAAATTAAAAAATTGTTCGTATCTCACTTATTTTTTGGAAATTTTAAAAATATGAAAAAACCGTTGCATTTAGAAATTTATGCTTAATGAGAAACCACCAAAAAATATAGTCATTCCGTTTAAGAAAAGTGTCATCCGGTCAACGAAGTTAGATTAGCCGTGATTTCTAAACGAATTTGGAATCAGCATAAAATTTGCTAAGACTTGTCCCATTTAACCGACCGTGCAGCTCTTACAGTTTCCGAGATCCTAATGATGAGCATCGAATTTGGGACACACGGTATTTCAAATATAATGTTTATTTCAGCCAAATTATTTATGAAGATACATACATCGTTGTATATTTCATTGAACACATCTGTACGCGAACTAGGTATATCATAATTCATCAACCAGATATTTTTTATATTCAGGTGCAAAGCCAATTGCGTGAACAATTTTAATTTTAACTACTTTTGTACGTTTTGTTATAAAAAAGAAGCAATACGTTTAATATTACTTCGTCCATATTTTTTAATCATAAAACACAGGTATTCAGTTATCCATAGATATAAATGACTCTTTTATTTTCGCTAACAAATGTGATTTAAAACCATTCCCGACAGGTAAATTTCCCAATATAGCATATCTCATGTTAAATACTCGACCTTAATTGAGGAAAAGTTAAAAAATGACAGGTTCTAGTACATCAAATCAATCTAGGTAATATCAGAAACTGAAAACACGGCTGAAACACATTTAATCAGTAATTTCAGTGCATATGCCGGTGGATGGAGCATGCCCAGTCTTCCACGGCATGCTGGACGCTGTTGCATCTTCAGTTATCGTTCGACAGTTGAACATCGAAGCGCGAAAATCTCGTGTTGATCGACGTCGTCAGAAGATCTCGATTAACCATCGATTTCATTAATCAATACTTAAAAAACTTTTTTAAATTATAGTGAAGTTAAGTTTATTCTTTCATATGTATTAAGTTCCAGTGGTTTTTGTTGGATTGTTTACGTTGTTTTTTTAGTTTACAACAAGGTAAGAGTTTCTTTAACAACCATTTTGCTTGAGATTTAGTTATTTTGTTATGGTTTGATATTACATCAGTTCTTTTTTAAGCAATACCCATATTATAAAAACATTTTAGAAATTTATGATATCAGAAAAATTATGGTTATGTAGTTATTATGTTTTGATTATAGAAATTAATTTGAAGAAAAACACAGTTCAGTATGGAAACTTATTTATGTGAAAAAGTTATTTTGGTATCGATTTTATTGCATTATATTCGGCGTTTATATGTTTATTTATTGACCTACAAAAAAGTGTGTAAATTTGCATACTTATTAATTATTAATAATACATGCTTAATTTTTAAACATTGTCTGAACCGTTAGGTATTTCCGAAACGACCGCATATGTAATGTGGTTCATATTGTTACTTCAGTAGATTTGTTTATATTATTATCTATCATGTAAAAACTGTATTATGCTACGTGACGTGTAATAATAATCGTGGTTGTCAGACTTTTTTACACCACAAACTATAACGCACGTTATACTGTTATTTTTTTATCTACTCATAAAAATTATTGATTGATACGTACCGACTAGAATATGCAAAAGAATTGTCCCTTGATTTGAACACCAGTTTCGCGAAAACTAAACGGGGAAGTCGTTTTCCAATTCTAAAGATATGAGAAAAACTGTGGTTTTGACGATATTTATTGCATAACATATTTTAATAGTTAATTAAGCGAAATATATTCAATATTTATTAATGAAATTCTAAATACAGATGACGAGTACTTTACACTGTATTATGTATTTTTTTTCCTAATTTTAATTTTAAACATACATGAGTTACAAGAAAACTTGCGATATGTCCATTAATTTTTTCTCTGATTATTTTAAATACATTTTTTTAATATTGTAATAACTAGCGGCTGGTATTGTCAACATTTTAAAGGGATCTTTAACTTTAAGGAAAAGTAACAAACACTGTATTACCAGCAATTCCAACAAAATATAAATGCAACAGCCTAATTTCTTATTTTAATTATAGGACTGTTATCTGATATTTATATTTTGTTTGCTAAAAACTCCCTTTAAGTAAAGGTCCCTTTAAAATGTTGACAATATCGACTGTTAATCATCTAAAACAATGTTTTATAAAAAATATAAAATTGAAAAATTAACTTCATCTAAGACTTCATTGTCTATCAAACTTTAGATCCAAGTATTTGTACATTAACTGCATATCTATTTGGAAAAATTAGAAAAAACAGCTACTTTGTGACGTGTAGAGTATAATATGAAACTAATTATTCCCGTAGTTATCTAATAGAAATAATCTGATATTGTCATCATAAGTAGGTAGGCCATGTATAATGATTTGTGATTTTATTTTAATCATTATTATTAATAATGTATTATTAATTTTACAATCAGATATGAAGCAGTATGGTACATAATAATTCTTACAAGTATTGAAGAAAATTTTCTTTTCGCTACGAAAAATTTGTACTGACTTGAAAACAAATAGTTCTACAAGTACTAGTAGTTTTTGGAAAATTTCGTGCTTGAAGAAACTAACAAACTGTAGATTATAAAATGGTTTGTTTGAGACAGCAACCAACTTAATAACTTTTTTTAACGGGGTCAAAATGTGGGGCATACATATACTTTTTCAATAAATAACGAACCGTTCTAATTTTAAGCAATAAATTTTACTGCAGAATTCAGTACTAGGTACATCGAGTTCTACAATATAAAAAAAGAGTCAGTAGTACTGAACATAATGTGATATTATCTTTTTTGAATCCAAGTTTCAGCTTTTGGCAAATAGCCGGGAAAATAATTGTTTAAAAAGATATAAGTTATACTTATCTGTGATAAGATTTATAAAAGTAAATAATAATTAACAAAAAAAATTTTTAGTTAATATTATTTTTTCATTCCACTCTATATAAAAAGGTATTCTTGTTGCATTTTCGTTCGCGAGAAAATAAAATTAAGAATTAGTTTAGTTGGACGATATGTAATTGGACGATATGTAATTGGACGATATGTAATTGGACGATTTACGTTATTTTTTAAAATTATTTGCTTGGCAATTATTATACATAGACCCTATAATTTGGCGGGTGCGCTAGGTGCAATAGGTATGTGGTCAAATTAAACACTTTTTCATTATGAGCCCACTCACTGAAATTTTTCAAACAAAATCCGCTTAACTCCAGTGACAGTGTCATACCTAAGCTTACAGGGTGATGTTCAAGTAATGGGACACAAGCAACAGTGAATTCTAAATACAGCGACGTATTAGGGCTGGACAATAGGGGAGCGAGCTTCGGGAGCGCATTTAGTCACCAATAGCCCATGTTTGGTATCATTTTATCTTAAACAAGTATACATATGGAAAACAACATGAAAAACTAAAGAAGTAGTCATTACTTATTAGTAAAGCTGGCCGAGGTGGCTGGAGTACAGCCACGGTCTTGCGCTGGCGTCACACGTGCCGATTTAGAAGTGATTTACGCTGCAGTCTTATTTGAAAGGTTAATGCGTGAGGTTGTACCTATAAATTATACATAATATCAAACGCGCCAAAGGGTAAAAAAACGACCGTACGCGGACATAGCGAAGAAATTTATCGGTGAATTTCCGGATTTATTCTATGACGGATGCAAAATAATTTGTAAAGTTTGCAATCAAGACTTAATGTGCTGGCACAAAACAGATTGTCGTCGTCATATCAATACCGTGCAACATCAAAATAAAAAAAATGGCATGCCTTTGACAACTCAGTTTATGTTTGATTTATTGTTAATGTTAATAGCCCGTAATATTCCGCTACACATACTGGATAAACAACCATTTCGGGAGTTTTGGAATAAATACAATCCCCAGGTGAACTTACCAAGTCGCACATCGTTACGTAGATATATTCCAGCTGTTCGTGAAGACATTGTAAATAGGATTAAATGTGGATTAAAAAATACACGGCTCTGGTTAATTATTGACGAGACGACAGATTGTAAAAAAAATTCTATTTTAAATATTATAGTACGTGTACTGGACCCTCTTAAACCAACATTTCCACTTTTACTAGCTAGTAAAAGACTAACTGCGTGCGTGTCCTGGCGAAATAATTACGCGTGTGGTGTTGGAGACATTCGAAAAATTTGAACTGTCAACAAGTCAAGTGTTGATGTTTGTGACTGATGGTGCCGCGACAATACGCGTGGTAGGCCGTACTCTTCAAAGAGACAATTGTAGGTTTTTACATGTTACGTGTAAAGTGCATGCGTTACATCTTGTGGCAGAAACGATTCGAAAATGTTTTCCAGAGGTAGATGCATTAACAGCAAATACAAAAAAAAGTATTTCTCAAATCTCCTAAACGGCTTCGAGCATTTCACAGACAGTGTCCTGGTATCCCTGAACCACCAGAGCCGATTCTTACACGTTGGGGAACGTGGTTGAAAACGGCTTTTTATTATGCTGAATATTTTCAACAAATAAAAGCTGTGATACTACAGTTCAACCCTAACGAGGCTGCAGCTATTAGGAAAAGCCAGACAAGCTTTCAAGACGTTTCCCTTGAAACAGATTTAAAAAACTATTAATAACAATTATAGAGGACTACACGACGCAATAGAAAAATTGCAAAATAGTTCGTTGTCGTTAGTGGAATCGCTGCAAATAGTGGACGACGTAAATACACAGCTACAGGCTATAAATGACGCAAAAAATAATCGCGTTAGTGAAAAATTCGAGAGTGTATTACAGAAAGATCCTGATTTTAGCAAATTAAGACAAATTTGTGATAGTGCATCTACAACTTCGTTAAGTGAGTTCACAGATTGTTTTACTTATGGCTGTATTACATCCGTAGATGTCGAACGGTCATTTTCAAAATACAAACATATTTTTTCACCAAAGCGAACATCGCTGACGGAGACAGCTGTAGAAACATACCTGATGCTATTATACTATAGATCTTCCCCACTTTGTGATGACGACAACCAAACTACTTCATAAATCTGCTTAAAAGGGTGAGTTTTATACAAATTTTTATAAAATGTAACATTATTGTTAAAATTTATTTCCATTTATTGTACTTATTCAAGTATTATGATATGATGTAAACATATGAGTCATATGACGTCTCTGTCGGCCAGGTGACCTCGGCCAGCTTTACTTATTAGATAGGATTAACGTACTTCAGTATTTGCGAGCATTTGGGGCGCAAAACTAGAAGCTTACCCTGAGTACCAAAGTTCCTAGCCACGACACTGTTCGGATATCAAAATATTACGACTTAGCCAAAAGCGACATAAAGGACGGGAAAGTATTTACCGATCTTTTATGTCAATTTACCGGACCAGCCGAGTGAATGTATATTTTCCACTCAAAAAATTGACCAGAAAACGTTAACATTTTATGTGGTTGCGAAAAATCAAGCTTTCTCATTGGGTAGATTTATAATTAAACAATGTGCGTACGCAGCCAGCTCAATTGTTGAGGTAGTGTTAAATGTGACTGGTTCTTCATTTGGAAATAGCCAAAAAAAAAGCAATTTCTACCTTACAGCTGCACAACAGTTGAGTTGTTAAATGCACTCAATCTACTTTGTTTAATGAACAATTTTTTTTCATTACTTTTTTCTAATAAATATTTCAAATATTTTCGTTCTCCATATAAATCCGAGAATAAATCCGTACTTTCCTGTACGTGAAAAATGATTTATTATGAATAATTAGTATAATATGCCTCGTCATATATGGATTCTAAAACGTATTTTAGCTTTTTGTTGCAAAAAAACTGACATATACGCCTGTTTAAAATCCTACTCCTGCCGAGTTAAGTATAGATAGATATGTATTTTTACTATTCTTCATACACTATCCCAAATAGCCCGTTTATTGGTTAGTGGCTCCAGATGATGCCAACTTGGTTGGTGAAACGCGCGGCGAGTGTAGTATATCGTAATACGTGTAATATCATATCCCGTAATCTTTACCCTTTGGGTTTTTTTAGCCACAAATAAATTATAATACGAACGATCCTCCTGATTCTCTGAAACCAATCAGATTTTTTTATTTAGTAATTAATGGAACTTGGAACTTTTTTTTGTTGTAAGTAAAAGAAACGGAAATTATAAATAATTTAAAAAATATTTTCCTAATGTCAGTAGATATTGAAAATAATATTTCATTAGTTTTTACGGCAAATTTTAATTAGCAGCAAAACATCAATAAAGACCCCACGCGACTTTTTACACTTCATTTTCCGACGTGACTAACGTAGGGTTAATACAATTAGTCTTTAAAATTACATCATTCACCCCTTTTTCTATACGATAAGTCATTTATTTGACGTAGCCCGAATTCCAACCGAAACTCCCTGCCATCATTAACAAAAAAGCCGCTAATCAATCGGAATCCGGAAGCAGCCAACAGAAAATGTCTCGTCATTGAAATTCAATGAGTAGATAATATTTGAACTTTTCAGTAAATTACAGGGACGCCAGTTGCAAGGGATGAGAACGTATGGGCATCATATTCGAAATGTTAAGAAAAGTGAATTAATAGTTATTTATACAAATGAGTAAAATGTCATATTTTTACAGGGCGCAAAAAAACATTTTATACACGAACTGTGGCCATACTTCCACGAAATTCTGAAAAAATAAAATTGTGACGTAATGAATTCTATTTTCATATTTCAAAACATCAAAATCATGTCAAACCAAAAATCAAAAAATCATTGTAGTGGCGGATTTATTATTTTATTATATAACCTAAAAAATTTTTAGCATTTTTTAATCAATTATAAATAATAAACTATTTCGCCTATTATGCATTTTGTTTAATTTATCTAGAGAATCTACAGATTTTTATTTTAAACATGTAAAGAGTCAAAAAATAAAATATATGCACCTGGTTCATTTTCAAAATGCCCCTTACTGTTTACATCCCGGTGTAGATGTTTAGGAGAGGTTGCTATAGAATATTGATTAATGATGCGAGTGTATGCAAAAAACCATAAACTAAACATTTGTTGATGGACATGATATAAGAGGTAAGTCTTTGTAAGTTTTCTCATGCCCCTCACCTACGCCAGTCAATTTTTTAAAACAGGCTGACTTTAAGATAAGTTTTAATACTGACGTACAGCAAAAGGAGTTAAAAGTATCACTGAAAGTGTCCTCCTACCTTATTTTTCAAACGAATCAGAGGTATTCATTATGGTCACATTATTCAATGTTTAACCTACCCTTATAATAAGAAATAACATTAATATTAGCAAATTTGCTGAATTGAAGGCATTCCTTAGAAGAAAAATCATGGCTATCGCGCAATGATGTCGAAAGTTTTGGCTAGGGAGTAAGTTAGCAGATTTATTATTGAACCTCTAGACGATACATTCATTTTAATGAATATAAAGTTTTAAATTTATTTGTGAATGTTAAACTGACAATTTTAAATTAAACTTATATTTTATGCCGATAATTTTGATTTCCTGCGCATGTCGCAAGGATAAATTACTGAAGATGTGTATGGATGACATTCAAGACAGTAGATTTATATTGATTATAACTCTCCCTGATACGAATACTAAAGTAAAACATACTTTTACATATAGCTCTATTGTTAATCTCGTTGAAATAATTAGAAAGTATGCTCGCCTAAGACCGTCTTCCTGCAACCATCGACACTCTTTTGTGCAATATCAATGTAAAAAATGCACAAAACTACCAGTGAGAAACAATAAATCCAATAGGAAATATGCTAGAAAAGACAGCTTCATTCCTAAAATTACCAAATCTCAAGGATTGTACTGGACAATCATTAAATAAGTTCTTCTAAATCTGTTGTAAGGGAAGTTCAGTACAGCAGTCTTCATGCTGATTAGGTACGCGTTGGCCGGTAAATTCTGTCGCGTTGTTTTTAATGTTTTTATTTGTGAACATTTTATTACTAAATTTCTACTTGTCGTGAAATTAAGTAAAACAGTGTTTTTGGTGTTTACTATTAAATATAAGTGTTGTACAAAATATATTAAAACTGAAAGATGGACATAAGTTGGGTTATGAAGACCGAGTGAAATTCAAAGGTGGTGGCCATCCAAAACCTAATATGACGATAAAGCAAACATCTCTTGATAAGAAAAAGAAGTTAATAGGTATTTTCTAAATTCAATGTACGATTTATCCGAGTGGATTTGCGGATGCGAGGTAAAAAAATGCATTTTTTTGTTTCCCATGCCTGTTATTTGGTGATGATCCTGATCCTATATGGTCCAAAATAGGTGTAATTGACTTGAAACATTTAAAAATAAAAGTATGGAAACATTCGCTCGCATTAAAAAAAGTTATCCTTCAGCAAATTTTATTCATTGTTACGTTCATCAACTAAATTTAATTTTACAAAAAGCATCAAGTCAGGATAAAAGCATAAAAATTTTTTTTTGCTAATTTACATAGCTTTTCTTCATTCTTTGGAAAATCGTCAAAAAGAACAGCCGTGTTAGATAATGTTGTTAAGGTGAGATTACCTAAAGCGGCTTCAACACGATGGAATTTTAATACAAAGTGCATAGAGACTGTCTATACCTATCGAACAGAATTATTAGATTGTTTAAAAAAAATCATTGATAATGAATCAGAAAACAACACTCTAAACCAAAAACTACTTACAAAATGAACATTTTCTTTACTGGTTAAATTTTTTCATTTAGTTATGCCTCATTGTGATATATTGTTCAATCAATTACAAAAATGTAATATCGATGTCATAACAGTAAATAAGTGTATTGGCGTTTTTAATAGTAAAATTGAAGACATCAGAAATAAAATTTTGAATAACTATTTGGAGGAGACATCCATGCAGTTTGCCCAGAGATGTAAAACGGAAGAATCAAAAAGGAGAATTTCATTAGAAGTTTGTGATATAATTACATCTGAGATCAAAAACAGGTTTGGCTTCAGTAATCATTTAGCAGTGTCTCAGTTATTTCACGCAGATCGATTTAAAGATTATAAAAGAAGCTTTCCTCAAGATATGTTTAAATTAGTTAAAACGGAATATCCAGTCATAAATCATTTGAAACTTAAAACTGAATTAGTATTATATAGCCGAGAAGATTTTTCCAATAGTGAAGGTGCAGTTGCTTTGTTACAGCTTTTTATTAACAATAATCTGTGCAATACTTTTCCTGAATGTGTCAAACTATTAAAAATATTGTGTACTCTCCCTATGACAACCGTCGAAAGTGAACGTTGTTTTTCCACCTTAAAAAGAATAAAGACATTTTTAGGAAATACCATAAGTCAGGACAGGTTATCTTCTTTAGCTATGCTTACCATAGAAAGGGCATTAATAAAGAAGATAAAAGACTTTAATGAAAAAGTAATTGACCACTTTGCATCTCAAAAAGACCGGAGGATCGACTTGGAATTTAAATCACTTTAAAAGGTTGGTAATACAGTAAACTTTTCTAATTGACCTCCCTATCTCTTGACCCACAAACCGCCACTGGTGGTTATATCAGTAAATCTTACCAAGAGTTTCAGTCAACGAATAAATGGTTGGAGGTGTTTGTGGGCATAACAAAGATGTAACAAAATTACTCATGTCGTATCTTATTCTCTGCTTGTAAAGATGAAATTTTCTTCTAGGCGTAAATATATTTTGTAACTTAAAATGGTACTTTCTCGGATCAGCGCTTATAGACTTATTTTCTACACAATTGATTTTCATATAACATACTAAGTTTTTCTTGCTCCATGCAAAATTAAAAATAAATCGCCCTGAAATGTTTAGAAGACGCAAGATTGAGGATTTAGTTATACTCGTAATCCATTTGTTAAATCATAACACGTCAATGCCAAGATCAGCGTATATACAAAATTGCTTGATACTGAGTAAATAGATGATTGTTCTCATGCCAGTAAATACATCAAAAGGTTTACACAATTCGTAGTTTATTGAACGTAACCACTAACAAATTATATAATGTAAAATATGTTGTAACAACACCGAACAAGAATTTCTTTGCCGCATTTCAAATACACTTTTTCTTTCCAATATGTAATCTATTTAGACAAATGTACGGAGTGTTTAAGATATGTGGTGTCAAATTGAAATGCTTAGATTTTCCTTTTTCCTAACCAAAACTATTAAAAAGAGACAATGTTGAAATGTTGCCACCTCTATGAATTCTTCCCACTGAATAATTTTGTCAGACATTACTCTCAGCCAGTATAACTCGTCAGCAAATTTGATGAAAAATGTGAAGGTCTTTTTTAGTCGTTTATTTAACGTCGGCCTATTTCCGCCACCAAGACCAATCACCGACGCCAGGGGACGGGCTACCTCCAACCTGAAAATTTTGCAGAACCTCTTCTTTGTCGGAAGAGTAGAGACCTTTTACCTGTCTATAACATCTTATGGACAAACGACTCTCTGCTTTGGATCCCCTGTGAAAGATGGTATATCCACTACACAATCCTCGTCGAGAGGTGCATAACTTCTACGTTTTAAGCTGATATACATGCCGCCAGAAGACTAAGGCGTGACTGCTGTGTTCCACTGGTCTGTCACAAATAGGACAAGGCTTTGTTTGTGTTTTGGAAGACCTGTGTTTTGATTCTCCCTAGCTGGGTTATTATTTTTTCTATTTAGTTGGGCCCCACGTGACTTGCTGCTACGAAAAGAATTTTTTTAGTTTTGTTGCCTTGGTGGTTGATCGAAGGAATGGAATTTTCTCAAGGTCGATTTTGATTTTACGGAGAGATAAGGTACCATGTTCTTAGCCTCGTTGAATTCTCTGTGTGCCTTTGGCTATGCTAGCAGAGCTGAGCAAGACTTCAGCAACTCCTCTTCGACGGTCCTGGCTTGAGGGATTTGTTTCTACCTTAGACTTTGTAGCTGAAGGATTTATTCAAGCGGCGTATGCTTTTTATTTATTTATTAGGGCTATGTGCACAGAGAGTTCCTGATAATTTGGCATTTTTTTTTGCCTGAAAATGACTTTAAGGAATACTGAAAATATTTTTCCAGTCAGCTTTTATGTAAAAATAAAATTGAATAAGGGGTCGATGCAATTTTTTTTACTTCTCTGCGAATGCTTTTTTGAACTATGAAATTTTTTCAAAATCGCTGAAGGCCAAAAAAATAATTTAGACAGAGGGTTCCTTACAAAACTGAATTTTACTAATGAGATCAGGTGATTTGTGAAAGTGTAAAATTTATTTGACTAATTCGTTTAGATCAAAAATAAAATTGGACAGGTCCTTTCGATGAACGTAAATTCACAATCACAAAACACTTTCAAAAAATTTCTTGAAAAATTGTTGAAATTCAACAGACTGGACAGCAAGTTGACCTACAACTACTAGCCTGCCTAAAAGGTCGCGTAAGACTTCACTACTTTTCTTAATAACGAACGATTTGTAAAACCTAAAAAAAATTTTATTAAATTTGCCTGTCGGATTCGAAAAATAAATTGTTTGAGTAGCGTATCTTTTTATATTTAATGGTATTTTATTAAACTGAAAAATAAATATGAAAATTTATTTTCAAACGACAGTCGAAAAAGTACGGTTTGAAGTTTTGAATATGTTTTTTATTCTTTATCTAATTTGCTAAAAAAAAGTGGTGTGACATGTGATATTTTGAACCCGTGTAGTTTCGGTCTTGGGTATTTTTAAATGTTTCTAATGGCTGAGGGCCTTCTATGTGATTTGGGTGATTTTTTTGTAACATTGTTTTTTCGATTTAAATAAATTTTTTGTAGAATTTTGGTTCTACAACAGGTCTAGTTGTTACCTATCCAACTACGAATCACAGTACCGGTTGCTTTACGTTTGTTATCAAGTTCTACACTTGTAAAGTCGGTGCTACGCTCGCCTGTAACGTAGTCGCTTTTACTAGACATAGGGAAACCTTATGACATGACGTAAATGACATGGTCGCACTGGGGAGGGGTATATACATTTTCTTTCATAAAATTTTTCAGTTATAATGAAACAGTATCTTAGCTTGTAAATGTCTTTGAAGAATGTTGGAGGCTTCAGAAAAGTGCAACCTCTAAGATATGTTACATACACGATAAGCCAAATATATTTGCTTCGAGTTCGGAGCGAACGTTGTCAACAAAATGGTCAGCTACTTGGAGCAAATAGTCTTTACTTAGTGTAGTGGACGTAGGCAGTTGCGTTTTGGCATATTGTCCCCCCACATATTTTTTATAAATTCCTTGAATACCGGATTGTTTAATTGCTTCCACAGAATGTTATACCCCACCATAAAGTTTAGAAGTCCACGTTGAATTGTCTTTATTGGTGCCGACATGAAACATGACATGAAAAAACTTAATGTAAGGTCACTGTCAGAAATTACAATTCCTTTTTATTGCCGTTATATCACGCGTAATACGGAGTATAATAGGAGAGTTATCTCCGTTTCTGGTATGTCATAAGTTTTCCCCTATATACATATATTAATAACAAATATTTAAATAAAGCAAGGTTTTAGAAAATATATTGTTACTATTCGAAGTATGCAAAATAACTCAAATGTTTGGTTATTAAGATTTACTTGTGTAATTTAAAAAAAGAAACGTCTCTTTCATAATTAAACGCGGACAAAATTGCAAGTATACATCTACAATTGTTATGTTTTATTCTTGCAGACGTGTTGATTATAATCGTGCATTTTTTCCAATATTTAAATACCACTCTAATGCCAACACAGTTGAAAAAAAAATTAGCAAATAAGG
Organism: Rhamnusium bicolor; assembly: GCA_029963845.1. Taxonomy (NCBI): domain Eukaryota; kingdom Metazoa; phylum Arthropoda; class Insecta; order Coleoptera; family Cerambycidae; genus Rhamnusium; species Rhamnusium bicolor. The sequence goes on along the minus strand of JANEYF010005550.1, from coordinate 14,165 downwards.
TAAAATTTTGTAAGCGTTTTAATTTTAATACCTTCCTGCACTAATAACTTGTCAATGCCCAACTCTAAAGCCATATGTATATCACTTTCAAGCTGGAAATATAGTACATTAATATTTCAAATTACTCCTAATATATTTTCCGACATAACGCAATATAACGAGATATGAAGTGACTGATGGTGGCGATAATGAGAGGAGTAGTAATAAACTGGTGATAAAATGGCAGTTATCATTTTCTGTCTGAATCAACAAAGTGGGTCTCAAAACAGATTATAAATTTGTATCACAATATTCATTATGAATTGTTTTGGCCCGGTCATGAGCTTTATGAGTGTCCACTTAACGCCAGTATTTGACATAAATCTGATTGATAATAGAATTGCAAACAAATGCACATATACCGGGCCATCAGGCGTGATTGTCGCGAAATTGTCACATCTGTTCTACCATATTTGAGATAGCCATATGCTCCTTGAATCTAGTTTGCCTTCATCGTCTAGTTTGTCCAACATACTCTTGATTACAGTTCTTACAGTGATTTTTTGTTTATTTTAATTTTGTCTTCTGGATTGCCAAAGAGTTGTGGTTAATTTCAATGATTTCATTAATAAGATGAAAAATATCCATTTGCAGGAAAGTGACGTTTTGATCTTGTTTGATGTTTGTTCAGTGTTCCGTTACCATAGACCTTGGACTACCTTGAGGATTAACTCGAAACAAACAATCTCAATCAATATGTAGTAATGGAATATGTTCAACTCACTAACTTTGCATGAAATAAAAATTGTTTTCGATTCAATGCTAAATTATTCGAACATGAAGGTACAGCAATGGGCAACTCTTTGTCACCATTCATTACCAGTATCTTCATGAACAGATTCGAAACAGACTCAAAAGAAGAATTCGAGTATTTTCTCAAGGTTTGGCCTAGGTATTGACAACTTTGTTTTAAATTAGTCGTTCCGCGTTAATTAAATTCACATATGAAATTGGAAACTGTGGATAACTACCATTTTTAGATGTATTAATAATTAAAAATAGTGAAAATAAGTTAAAATTGGACATACAGAGAACAGATACCAGTACTCTAAAATATATCCCTAACGACTCTCACCATTGCGCTAAACACAAAATGATCAGTTTTAATTTTCTAGTTCATCGCCTTTTAAACACCTCCCTCGATAAGGGAGATTTGAGAAAAAATAGTATATTGTTCAATGAGTGAGAAAGTTGGCCATTTCCATGAGGATGAAATTTTTGCGACACAAGCCGAAGGTGCGTGGAGCAATTCATCCGAGTAGAAATAGCCAATTCTCACGAGTTAAATACTTTTTCCAATCGTATTAAATAAAATGGAAAAATATCGCAATTATCTATTTTCTTTTACAATATTAATATTAATAGTTCCATAATTGATAATATTGAGAGGTGGAGAATTTACATCAACACTGAGATTCTTATTAGTCATCACATTTGTGTTATTTGCACTTGTGGTGGGATTATCATTGTTAATAGCAGTAAGAATCTTATTTGCAGTATCCATTTTGTTTTTCATCGAATCGTCTACGTAGCCCTCGGCTACAGTAGATGATTTCAGCCTCCGTGTCTCTTTAAATCTGTTATATCTGCTCCTGCGTCTATAAGTATTGTCGCAGATGACCTGCGGAAGCTATGTGCGGTGTATAGATGTGGATTTGGAAGTTTCAAAAACGTTGCTACCTGCTTGCCCATTCCACTCAATTTATTAATTCCAATTTCCTGCATAGTGCACTTGCTCTTTTGATAATTTAAAAAGAGAGCCTGTGTTGCATTCGGTGGTCTGATATAGTTTTTGAAAATCTGATAATACTCGCCAGTTACAGAAAATTTTCGAACAGTTTTAGTTTTTGTTATTGGAACTGTCACAAGCACAGAATTATTTAAATGTTCCAAGTCGTCAATTTTCATCGCCTTCAATTCACATGATCGACATATTCCCATTACTCCCATGATGAGGGAAACCTAAAATCATATTTACCACAATTTGCCTATCAGGAACTATATAGGTATACATTCTCACCTTCATAGCAAGATACATTTTGTCTGGTGCATTTTTTATAAAATTATCAATCTTCTGTGAAGGTTTTGGACTTTTTATTTTGGTAGCCCTCCGATTTGCGTTTCAAAAGGGCCCTCAATTTTGAATATTGTTCAATGTTCACTCCATTGTTTAAATTTAAAGTACTCCGTAACATCGAATATATTGACCACAAAGTTGAGGACTTGTATTTAGTTTGTAGCTCACCGAAATAATCCATCAATACATTTTCGGAAAATAAATTTATTGCCTTCTTTTTGCGCTAGTCCATAAAAGTGGAATAAGTTTGCTCATATTTTTTCCTGGATCTTTCAGGAAGGAGGTTAAGTGTGCTTTGTTTCGCAGCGTTCACAATTTCTGGTGGCTAATCTCCTCATCGGACGAAACATCCATTATTCCCTTCTATTTAAACGATTTTCGTAGAAATTTTCGCACTATTTCGCAACAACACCATTGAAAATCACTAAAACTCAATCACAAATGAAAAGTTTTGACAAATAACATCAGATTGTTGACAGATGAGTTCATTTTTAAAGGGGAGTTCGGACAACAGGATCTGTTGAGAAAGTGGAAATGTCGGCTTCTCATTGGTCGAGAAGTGTTGAGAAAGTAAACCTTTTCTACACAGGTTGAAAAAGTTGAATTTTCTAAATCGAAAACTATTGGATAATGGTCAGTTTATTTAATATGATTGGAAAAAAAGGTTTGATTAATGGTATAGCTGTGAGTAATGTATATTCTGTAAGATTAGTTGATGAAATGAAAGAGGAAATCCGAAATTTGTATTGATTCCATACGATCTTCGATTCACCCGTGGTATTGGTATGAATTTTAAAGACAGTGGTTCATTCATCGAGGAATAAACTACAAAAGATAAAATTGAAAACAAACGAAAAATCGGGGATTTACGAAATTAGCTGATTACAATCATAATAATAAATGGAAATGCCATGTCTTCTTCATAAAAACGTTTCGTCTTATCAGAATCAACGTCAGTTTTATTTTATACTATGGGCCTTATGAAATATTTCACTGATAAAAGAAAGCATTCAGCAAAAAAAATGACCCAATAAAAATCTGTTAAATAAGTGTCGCACCGTCTGCTAATAGATTTCCGTGTAAATATCTATATTAAAGATGATTATCTTAAATAATCATCATACATATCATTATTTATTCATAATATGGTTGTTAAGGTATTGATAATGAACGAAAAAAATTATAGTAAATAGAATCTTGAACGCTTTTCAATGCTTTTCTTTATTTTGTTATCAAGTTCTACACTTGTAAAGTCGGTGCTACGCTCGCCCGTAACGTAGTAGCTTTTACTAAACATAGGGAAAACTTATGACATGACGTACATGACAGTGTCGCACTGGGGAGGGGTATATAGATTTTCCTTCATAAAATTTTTCAATTATAATGAAACAGTATCTTACCTTGTAAATGTCTTTGACAGAATGTTGGAGGCCTCAGAAAAGTGCAACCTATAAGATATGTCACATTCACGATAAGCCAAATATATTTGCCTTCGAGTTTGTAGCGAACGTTGTCAACAAAATGGTCAGCTATTTGGGGGCAATAGTCTCTTCTTAGTGTAGTGGACGTAGGCAGTTGCGCTTTCGCATATTGTGCCCCCCCCCCATATTTTCTATAAATTCCTTGAATAACGGATTGTTTAATTGCTTCCACAGAATGTTATACCCCACCATAAACCTTAGAAGTCCACGCTGAATTGTCTTTATTGGTGCCGACATGAAACATGACATGAAAAAACTTAATGTGTAAGGTCACTGTCAGAAATTACAATTCCTTTTATTGCTGTTATATCACGCGTAATACGGAGTATAATAGGAAGGTTATCTCCGTCTCTGGTATGTCATAAGTTTTCCCTATATCTATTAATAACAAATATTTAAATAAAGCAAGGTTTTAGAAAATATATTATAATAAATAGAATCCTGAATTAAGACTCCAACGCTTTGTTTCCTTCACCTGTATGAAAAGTCTTTGTGTAAACCATAAGACGAACAATTTAAAAATATATTTACAAAGAATAAATAAATAAATAATACATGTATATATATATATATATATATATATATATATATATATATATATATATATATATATATATATATATATATATATATATATATATATATATATATATATATATAAAGTTAATACACATATGAGCGTAGGAAAAAAGAAATAAACAGAAAAGCATCTCTAATATAAGCAAATCTAAATTTGATCGCGATGTTTATGAAACGTTAAATTTGGAGTACTTTTAATTATAAAATCAATATTGCTACTGACAAAATCAGCCAACCAACATATGGTTACTACATGTTAAAATAGTCATTCTGTGGTATGGTAATTGAGCCCAGTTTATCATTCATGTAAACATAAATACATTGTTGGTACTGGCGGCGTTACAATCGATATGGCTGATTATTATTTATCATCAAGGTATTTGAGAATATTTTAATAACATATTTTTATGCGTAAAAGTATCATTTAATGGTTCAAATTAACAAAATTATAGTACAAAAATGTATAGGAAAATCATGAAGCAATAAGGAACCGATTATCTATATACTTGATGCTCGAAATAAGTTCCATTATTGTATAACCAATGATATTTCCCAATTAAGAAGAATTTTTAGACAAAGTGATTGCACTTGTGAGTTATTCGGATTCTAATATCTTTTCAATGCTGTTAGTTATGATTTTACATATCTCTATAAGAAAAAGTCCGTTAGCATTAAATCAAGGGATATAGCTGGTGATTTAATTGATTCTCTCTTAATGATTCATTGTTTGGATTTTTTAAGTGTTATTAGCAACATATAATTAGGAACACAATACTGTTGGTAATGTAATTGTTTCTTTGTTTGAAGCATATTACCTTCTTCATATTGTTATTCCTCCTTAATCAATGATTTTTTTAACCTCTTCATATTGAGAGGGACAATTAACAAGCGATGAACTAGGAAACTGAAGTTCGCCTCTGCTTTGTGCTGAACTCAATAAGAGTCATTAGGGACCTGTATAAGAATGTTGGTATATTGTCTATATACATACCGGGTGTAACAGGATCATGGTACACCCCCTTTTCTCCTTTAGTTTTGAAGATAATTAATTGAAATTTGGGATGTCGTATATACATAATAAGCAGCACTTTTTCACATACAAGTCATTTTTTTTCAATTCCGGTTTCGCCGAAAGTGACACTAACTTTCGATTTTTAAATGGAATACCCTGTATATTATTGCACTTCTGAATTCCGTATAATTTTCTGAATCCAACGATACCAAATAAGTTACATATCAAACGTCAATATTTTTTATAATATAATTTGTAGTTTTGCATTTAAGTGTGCCATGACGGTTCCGATTTATTCTAAATGACCCGTATAACGCTAGAAAAATCATAATCCCTTCAAAAATACTAAATTACGTGATTTATGAGCAAATAAACTTCATCAAAATGGTTTTTGACGAAAAACTCAATTTATTCAAATGAAACTATATTAGTGCCGTGATACCATTTATTTATTAGCACTAAAATCTGCGATAAATACAAACAAAATTACAGCTAAAAGAAAAACAAGAAAATACAATTTTGTTCTTATTACCTTGTTATACATAAGGTGTCTTTGGAATACAAAAAATGAACACAAAACATTACAACAGTTATTCAAAATGCTGTCCATTAACGTCAATGCCCTTCTGAACTGGCATATCTGTTTCTCGAAAAAGTTCGCCATTTGCTAGACCGTTATGCTATTAATTGCGTGTCTTACTCGTAGTTCCAGGTCTTCACGGGTTGTAACGGCGGTTGCATAGACAATATTTATTAAATGATCCCAAACAAAGAAATCAAGGGGTGTTAAATCAGGTGACCTTGGAGGCCACCTCACAGAACCATTCGTCGGAATGGTTTCTCCGTTTTCTCCGAATCTCCGTTGAAGGTAATCAATTACTATCCTTAAATTATAGGGAGGAGGTCCATCTTGTTGGAAATACATTCCCTGTCGTAAATGCTAAACTGTCCTCAATCTCATTTTGCAGAAATCCCAAGTATCTGGCGCCAGTCAGAGTCCTTCAAATATTATTGGACCAATGATTCTACTACCGATTATTCCAGGCCAAACATTGAAACCGAACCGCACTTGAAAGTTACCCTCCCGTAATAAATTTTGACTTTCTTGTGACCAATATTTTATATTTTGTTAAATTATCCCAAATTTGTAAACCTAGACTCGTCCGAAAATAAAATCGTTCCCAAAAAATCATTGTTTGGCCGCACGTTATTCTGTAAAATCCAATTACAATATTCCATCCTACGTTCGTAATCATTGTCGTACAAGTGCTAGTGCAATTGGTATTTAAAAGACTTATAGTGGTACTAGCGGACCCGACAGACGTTGTCCTGCACAAAATTTTCCTGAATCTGATCGCAGCGCCAACTATCGGGACACACTGAAATTAAAATAAAATATTTTTGAATATCCGACACTGCGATCGCAGCGCTGTCTGCCGGATCCAATGTAAAACATTCCAAGATCAACAACAATTTATAAATAAAAAATTAATTAAATAAACATTTTCCAGTGGACTGAATTGTGAATCTAAACCATTCTCGAATCCACTGAAACACACACAAAAAATTTCATCAAAATCGGTCCAGCCGTTTAGGAGGAGTTCAGTCACACACACGGACAGAAGAATTATATATATAAAGATTTGTGCAAAAATTCGGCTTACTGTTTGGTGACTGATTTCCAATTCAAACTCAATTTGCCTTAAAGAACCAGTCTTATCAACTTCTACTCGATCCAAAACATTAATTTACGTTCCTTCGTCAAGAATGAAATTTTCTTCGGGATCATTGTTGGGCTCACTTCGGAATTGATTTTCAAGACGATTAAAATAATTTCTCTCTGGACATTGTCTATCAGGATATCGTTCGGCATAGAGGTGTCTAGCCGCAACGGCATTTTTTCTTACATTTACAATTAACAAGAATTTTAAACAATCTTTAAAGACACAATAAAAACACCGGCTAACCAACAAATGTTTGACAAGCTAAATATTTCATTGTTTTCAAAGCCACCTTAGTTACTTCTTAACATTTAATTAGAACAAAATTGTATTTTCTTATTTTCTTTTAGCTGTAATTTTGTTTGTCTTTATCACACATTTTATTACGACATATAAATAAATTCCTTATTAATAGTACTAATAAATGGTACTACGGTACCAATATGGTTCCATTTGAATAAATTGAGTTTTTCCTCAAAAACCATTTTGACGGAATTTATTTGCTCATAAATCACGTGATTTAGTATTTTTGATGGGATTTCGATTTTTTTAGCATTACGCGGGTCATTTAGAATAAATCGGAACCGTCATGGCACACTTAAATGGAAAACTAAAAATTATATTATAAAAAAATATTGACGTTTGAAATATCACTTATTTAGTATCTTTGGATTCAGAAAATTATGTAGAATTCAAAAATGCAATAATATACAGGGTGTTCCATTTAAAAATCGAAAGTTAGTGTCACTTCCGGCGAAACCCGAAGTGAAAAGAAAATCACTTGTATGTCAAAAAGTGCCGCTTATTAAGTATATGGGATATCCCAAATTTCAATCAATTATCCTCAAAACTAAATGAGAAAGGAGGGTGTACCATGATCCTATTACACACGGCATATCAAAATATCTTATTTTCATTACTTTTATGTATTATTAGTACATCCAAAAATGGTAATTGTTACTGTCTCCAATTTCATATATAAATCTGAATTGAATTTAACTTTGATACGAAGTTGTCTACATTCTCAACTTTTGAATCAAACATCGCAAAAATATCATCCACATACCTTAGCCAAGCCCTGGTTACTTCTTTTCGAAACTGTTTATGAAGACTAGCAACGAAATGTGACAAATGCTATCCATTGCTGCCTCTGGAAGAAACTGTTATTGAATTAAATATGACATGCGCTTTGGTTATTGTACCAAATGTTTTGGTGCTTGTGAAAATGATCTCGGCGTTAGTAAAACTTAGATTAGTTTTTCAGTTATATTGGTCCAGCAAATGTTAAATTATCTAAATCTTCCTCATATATAATAATATGAATTATTTAATGAAACCAATAAACTCTAAAAAGGAAGTGCAAGAGCTGAGCCATTAGCCGATTTTTCACTTTAGAGAATAGTAAACCAAACTGTATTATTAAATCATTTGTCAGTAGCCATCGATAGTTTTGTAACATATGGGTTTACTCTGCAACAATTTATCATAAATTTGTGTCGGTTCCGGCCGAAATAACTGCAGTTTAAATGTAAAAACATTTTTACGGATAAACAAAATCGATGAAATGTTTTGAGAGTATGTTTGAATTTTGTTTTGAAAACAATCGTTGTTTACAAAACATATTTTCAAAGCATATTTGTATGTTCTTGATGATCAAAGAAAGGACTTTTGGTTCATGATGAATGTGAAAAAAATGTGTGGAAATCGTTTAGCTGGAATTAAATTTACAATGTTTATTTAACATATCTGAAGGGGAAAATGGAACAAGGAGCGTATAAGATCAGGAATTTATGTAGTTATGTTATGTATGCATGCTTTTACCGTGTCTAAAGCGTTTGGTAAACCCTAGCTCTTCTTAATGCAAAGTTTACAGATTGAGGAAAATTAATGAATAGTTAGTGGTATAAGATTATCTTGTATTTTCTTGATTATTTGGGAAGACATGAAAAAATACTTTTTATTGGGTTTTAAAAAAGGAATCCAGAAGTATTAATAATAAACAATTGAACATCAGTGCTCCCGTATGTTTTAATAGATAATCTGTAGTTTTCTTGCCAACATTGTTAAACATGTCTTTTAAATCTTTTCTATCACCATGATTGTATAAATCATCTGCAAGATGGTGCCACTGTGCATATTTGTAAGTTACTGGCGTACACATTTTACAATCGTCAATAAGACTAGGAAGAGAGATTCTCTCACTGTCTAATTATCCTGCTCCGAGGAGTATGTAGAAACTTAGAGATTAGTCTACAGATACCACCGGTAGCACAGTTGTATCTGGTGACGGTGTATTGTAATGAATGAATCAGCTTTTATGACAATACAAGATAGATTTATTGGGGTTCAAAATAAAATAAAAAAGGGTTTAGTGCCGCCATATCCCAAAAAAAATAAGTATGCAGCTACGGACACGTGTTTCGGAGTTATTGTCCCTCATCAGCGTAGCGTAGCTAAGGAATTGGATCTAGGATGGGATAGATCAGGAACAAAAACTAAAATAAGGCTGGAAAGTACCAGTACACAGTACTCAATTATTGCCTTCATGTTCCCATGTTCCACAAATTGAGAAATAAAATAAAACGTAAAATCATAAATGAATGTTTATTTCTTATAAAAAAACGTTAATAAAGATATTTCAAAAAGTAAAACAGAAAACTTCATCTCTTTCCTATGTGCAGCCTAACCTACTATCTCCACTCTCTCAAAGAGGGCGCTGTAAAGATATTCCAACTTTACAACAGTGAAACACAACTAAGCAAGGAATAAATTATTTATGATTAAAAGAAACTTTTAAAAATATTAAAATATGAATCTCGATTCACTAAATAAATCGCTTATATTATTAAATCGATTTAAAATATCGGAAATCGGATAGGAATAAATCGATTCTCTAAAAAATATAGATTCATAGTGAAATTCAGCGACCTCATCCCGTCTTCTAGCGATTGGTATATCAGCGTTCACGCAACAGTTATGTAATCTTAGACGAGGATTGTGTAGGTGATATACCATCCCTCTGAAGGGATGCACAGCAGGTGATCCCTTGTCTATTAGATGTTAGGCAAGTAAAAGAATCCCTACCCTTTGTTAGAGAAGAGGTTCGACAAAATTCTAGGTTGAGGGTAGCTCATCTGCTGGCGTCGGTGATTGGCCCTGGTTGCGGAAATAGCCCGATCATGAATAAGAGATGATAAGGCTTGGTTATTATACAAAAGGCGCCAATCTTTATAAGGATTCGATCGATGAGTGATTTATTACCAAAATGATCGAATCTTTTTGTGAGACAGGCAGTGTAAAACGAAGAGAAAGTAGTGTTGGCCAAAGGAACTCGCCCCAAACGTACTGAAAATCATGGAAATGCCCCTAAAACTTCTGTGCGTGTGTTTTCTCAGTAATGTGCATTCTGTCAGAAGATTTTGAAAAATTTTAATGACAAACTCTTTGACAAAACCTTCCTCTCCGACTAAGCCTAATTTCATCCCAGTGGTTAATTCTCACTAAGAATTTAGAGTGGTGAAAAACCAGAAATTTTTATGTCCAATTCTCTATTCATCCACAGAAAGCTGGTGTTTTGGTGTGCCATTAATAAGAAAAGAATTATTGCTCCAATTTTTTTCCATGAAACTTTACCGGAGAAAGATATCGAGAATAGATTTTCATCCCATTCATTAAACAACTTTAAGCCACTGAAATGACTTGGTTATTTTCAACAAGATGGAGCTCTACCAGTTACAGCAACCGCAACAATCACATGCTGCAAAGCATTTTTTAAGATCGTTTAATTAGTCTTAATGCTGCACACGAATTTCCTTCAAAATCAGGTGATGTTATTCCATGCGATTTCTGTTTATGGCCTTTAAAAAAAAATCTTTCAAGTTTCTATTCCTGACATTGACCACCTTCAAGTTGGAATTGCAGAAAAAATCATAGGATTTAATAATCTCATTATTTTGCAATATGTTTTCAATTCCGTTAAAAGGAGGACTCAGTAGTGTTTGAAGGAAGGTAGTGGACATTTTCAGCAAGTTTTGGAAAAATTCTGTTGTATTTTTATTAAAAATATGTTTATTTCAATAAAATTTTATTATTCTTGTAATGCCTTATAAGAAAAATACTAACCTAATATAGTGAATCTTATGGTACCGTAATCGATGATCTAAGCACTAAATTTTTATTTTCATGGGCAACTTGTTGTTTTCTTTTAACGCTCGTTATTACAATTCATTTAAATTTGATTAAAGAATTCAAGATAACAGACAAAAAGTTAGTTAACACCCACTTTTTAACGAAAATGTTCCGACGAAAGTAAATAAGAAAAAACATCGTCTCTTAAATTGCTGTCTAAATAAGGGCTTTGAATGTTGATAAAACAAAATAAAACTGTATTCATACTCTTTTTTAAGACACTTTTATGTAGAAATTTACGCCATTAAAAGTTAAATGCTCCAATTCCGTTAGTTGTTTATTTGTAGGGCTGTACTTTTCTGTTTACTCATTACAGTTTGTTAAAACATGTAAACTATACTGAATTATTCAACACACATTTTCGTTAGAAAGTTTTAATAAATCCATCATTTATATAAAAAGAGTTTTTTGTTCGTCGACCTCATTTACCTGATTAATTGATTGATTTGCGAGGCGCGAATGTTTTTATGTATCAGATAGATTAGATTTATTCAAATAATGCGTTCCAGTTTTTTCGGGAATTAATAAAGTCCAATTAGTTAATTCATATTTTTCACATATCACGAATCACTGCTGGTGTCGAAGTATTGACTCTGGCAAAATAATGTGCCCCGTTTATTATTCAGTTTTCATAGTAATAGTAGAGGGAATAGTTCTACGTGCACCCCTCCCAGAATCTAGAGGATATGATTTTTTTGTACTTCAATATGCTCAAATAGTTGCTGTTTAAAAATTTCACCGACGTCATATATCAAACTTTATGACATCATTGTGGCGTTGAAGTTTGTGTAAAATTTAAATCAATTAACGGCTATTTACTTCCGAGCTTTGTATTTTGAAAAATATCGATACTTATGCAGGAACCTTCCCGGACTGCCACTGAGAGCTAGAATGTACAGTCGCTTTGTGAATAGCATAAATGTCACCATTAAGACTAATAAAAATATCCATATTTTTAGGAGGAAAGCACTCCCTAACGGCCACAAAAAATAAATGTCTGGGTTGCTATCTTGGGGCGACGCAGTCTACGGAGCCATTATTCATAGATACAATTTGGATATTTATTTAGTTGTGTTAAAAAATACAATCGACTCTTTGAAAGGCTGTTCTTGAAACTCAACACGATAAATATGCCAACATGCTTATTAAATTAGGAATTACTGTTTTAGTAGGGTGGGCATCATTCTTCTGTACATGTCCGACAATTATGTACAGTCGCTTTCTGGTAGGTGGATCGGAAAGGGGTCATATGATGGCCATCAAGGTTATTGGATATGATCCCATTTACAACTATTTGCCAAAAAATATTCTCAGACTATTCTTTTAACGTATTTATGGTGGAAGAGGTTTCTGTTGGTAATAATATGTTTAATATTAGGAAAGTTATTTATGTTGCAGAAGTCCCAACGAGGTGAAAGAAGAAATAAAAAAATGCCACAAACAGTATTATAAATGACGGCCTATATTTTATCACGATGTAAAATTCACACACGTCTGTATTTTCACGTGATATATATAAGATAAGTATTTAAGTAGTAGCCGCTGTATACCTGATTGATGTATACGTTTTTATTCAACGAATTTTTTGTCGGTTTTCCTACAATAACAGTCCAGATAAAGAAACTTTACGTTAATTCTGGACTTATTCCTAGAACATCATGTTTTGTCATCCTTGAGGCTTTAAAAGGATCAGGACTAATCCTTAGCCCGAGGGAAATCTGTTTAGATATTTTAAGGAGTAGTAGAATGGAAAGTTCTCAGGAGGATCGTCAATTTATTTAAAAGCTCGATTAACAGTGTAGACGTGAAAATTATCTAAATGAATTGAGTCGTTAAGAAGAGTTTTTTTGTGGTGAAAGTAGTTTATTCGATACAATATTATCTAAAAAACTTCGGACACATCGGTATTTAATTTTAATTGCGCTCTTTTGGTATAAAAAATTTAAAAACCGCTGCCAATTACTTGCGGATCAGAACTTCCTCACCGTAGAAACTTGACGTGTGGTAAAGTTTATAATAAAAGTAATGTTTGACGTTTCAAAAAAGTCACATTTTTTTGACATATCAAAATAGTCACATTTTGACGTTTCCAAAAAGTCACCTTGGTGGATTGTCACTATTTTTTTTTAGACATTGGGACCGATTTTGTTCATCAACGAACTCACTCTCTTCCTTACCTCTAGAATGTGTCTATCAAATTTGAAAGCTTTATTTCAAAAATTGTTGCTGTTTTCGCGAACCGTGATTAAACACACAAACAGAGGCAGACAATTTTTTCTGTCTGAAATTTTGTGTGTATCGTCATAATTCATCGAGATTCGTCCAGAAATGCAATAAACTTTCAAAAGTGCGAGGAAGTTAAATGACGTTATCACAGTGATCACAGCTCATCAGAGCAAGGTCTGGGACCTTGCTGGCCAGCCTGAAGTACCAGTTAAACTCTCTTACCTGATACCGGGCTTAACATTGTATCCTTTCGACAAACTTATCTGATAGAACGTATATCGGGTGAACCAAAAAATCCGTATTTTATATTTTTCTTTACCAAATTATTGTTTCTCAGCCGATTTTAGCAAACTTGCTGTCAATAGTTAGCTGATTGTATAGACTACAAAGACCAAATGTCGAGATGGCCGAAACATCAAAATTTACGATGGCGGACGCAATTGAAAATATGACTCTTATGCGCTCGTTCTTTTTAATTGAAAGTTGTCGCATATGACAGATTTCGAAAGAATGAGCTGCCCTCTACATTTTAACATTTGATGAGTTATATCGGTTTTTTGGTTTTGGAGATACAGCAAATTCAAAAATGACCTTGCCATTGTTGAATTTGTTAAAAAATTTATTTTACAAGCGACTCTATTTATTGAAGGACCTCGTCTATTTAATGACCTACCCACTGATAAAGGAACAAATGTAACTAGTTTTTTACGACAAGGCTTAATAAAATTGAGAAGAACTGTCTCAAATTTTATCGTGTGCCGTACACGCTGGAGGAGAAGAGTTACGCTGCACAAGGAGATAAAATTCAAGATGTCCTAGACTCCACACATTAGGTACATATT